>ML778238.1:1060373-1091469 GCA_009831015.1 Picea engelmannii | reverse complement strand
TCTACATTGAAGAGCCTATGTATGTGAGGGATCATAATAGGCTCTCCAATTTTTAATAGTTCAACTTGGTAAACCCCAATGTCCTTAGCTTCCCGTTTGCAAGCTTCTTAACCCCAAACTTTATGTCTTCTATAGAAAAAAAAATCATCTTATATAGAAACTATTGGAGTTTTGTACAAAACATTACGTGATTTGTAAATATTAATATGATGTCAATTCTAACTCGTGTGACACAGGTCGATTCTAACTACTACCACTATAACCTCTAGGTGTAACTACACATGCTCCAAGCACAACACATTCATAAGTTTGATCAAGTGGCCTCACATGATCTACACACACATGCACAATTTCACTAATATTAATAAATGCAAAATAAATGTATACTAATTTTAATTTTTTATAAAAAATATTAATATATTGTAATAATAATTATTAATTTTTTTACATATTATCCCCTATACTAAACTATAATTAATTTTTTTTACCAATTTAAAATTATTTATCATTTAAAAATCTATCTTTAAATATTATATATAATGATTTATAATTGAATATGTAATCATATATAATCATAATATTATATGGTCAATTATATTGTAAATCATATCAATATTATTTGTATTATTATTATAGGATAAATTATAGTAATAAATCATTAATTAAATTGTTTTGATGATGATGATAGTGGTTAATGTCCATTGAGATTAAGATTGTTCTATAAACATAGAGAAGTAAGAGATTACTTGGACTTTTTTAGAATGTTACTAAAACAACATTAGGAAAAACTTTATAAAATCATTATAGTTTTGATGACTTAAAAGATTAGGAAGACCGATATTGTGACAACTTCATAACAAACAATATAAATTACAAAATCTTCTCAATAACTAATACATATGTTATTAATTTCATTATTTTAAAAATAATATAATTTCGATTATTATTATTATTATGAGAACATGATCACATTATATTGTTAACATATACAAAATCATATAAATATTTTTTATATTATCATAACAACCATTTAATTTATTAAAATTAAATAATAGTTATTAACTACAAATAAATTATGTATCAATTTATTTATTTATATTAATATTAAAAAATATAAAATTTTAATTTATTTTGTCTCTTAATATATTAATAAACTATATTTACATTTGAATTAACTTTATAAACTATTTTTAAATATTAATGAACTATATTTATTTTTGAATTAACTTTATAAAATATCTTAAAAAATAATTATTTATCATACTTTACCATTATTTTTGAATTAAATTTATAAACTATCTTTAAATATTAACAAACTATATTTATTTTTAAATTACCTTTACAAAATATCTTTTAAAAATAATTATTTATTTATTTTTGTCTTAAGCTCATATTATAAAAGCATCAAAATAAGCTCAGATTATAAAAACATCAAAATTACCCATCATCTGTAAGGACATCAAGATTACACAACAACCATCAACTCTCCTATGGTTAATTGCCAACCTAAATATCTAGAGAATGTTGATATATATCTTCTTGATATTCTATAGCTAATTGTAGTTTAATCTCATTTAGTTTTAGTAATCAAGAAAGTGAAAATACATGCACCATGTGCTCCTGGAAACTGAAGAAGACCCTATTTTTTACACTTCTCAAAACATTGTTGAACCTGTCTTTCCAGGGAACCTTCAATTCTAAAAAAATTTGCTTTTATTTATTTGGGCATTAATTTCCTGTTGATTCTTTACAAATTTTCTATAAGTAGTAAAGGTGCACTATGCACTAAAACTAAAAGTGATCATAAAGCTGGGAAAATCAAGGATGAAGGGAATTTCAAGGATGTGATTTTGCAGTCTTCTGAAAATTTTTGATACATGCTAGAGAGTGTTTGATCCTTCTAGGAATGTCAAATTGGCGCAGACGGCTGCCCGATGAGCACATCCGCGATCACCAGGAACTTCTCTTCGACTTGGCCCGAAGAGATCCAAACGCTCTTCTATCTTCCTATCGGAAGATCTGCACCCACAGGTTCTTCCTTCTTCTGTCGGGACTTCGCTTTATCGCGCCCCGCGTCTTGCGACCCAAGCTTTGGAGTTTTCAAACCCCGATACATGATGTGCCGAAATGTCGATGTCACGATCTCGCCCTCACGACTTCGCTTCTCGCGAGATCTAATGCCTCCTTCCTCGACCTCCGATGCCCGAGGTTCCGATATCCGATATATCATGATTTCGCTTCTCGTAAACTCAACCACACTACTCTCCGGTCTCCGAACTCCGAGACGCCGAGACTCCGATGAGCTCGCTATCTCGTCTCCTCGCGACTTCGCGACTCGCGAGACCAATTACTTGGCCCTTCAACTCCCGAGACCCGATGTCCCGAGATTTCCTGCCACGTTACTCTGCTTGTGGTCCCCGCGATGTACAAATTCCTCGGAACTTCGCACCTCGCGATCTCGCAATTCTCTTTACACAAAGTAGGAGTCTTACCTCGCGAACTCCCGATGTGTCTGATCCACGAATAGAGTCACGCTCCTCGTGATCCCAATAGACGGATCCTATTCTCCAAAGCTTCGAACTCTCTATGCTTAAGCTGTAGACTTCCTGTCCACCTTCCTTCTTGTGCAATCCACGAACAAGAAGTATCTCCCTCTACGAACCAGCTCGCCAACCTGCGACTCCTCCGTTCACTTGCTCGCGCAACTCTTCCCGATCCTACGGCTGACGAGATTTGTCTTATGAGATCCGACGGCTGTCGGTCCTCCTCTCCTGTGTACTTCTTCCAGATCTCCCTGGACGTAACTGTTCAACAGTCCAGATCTGCTTTCTCATGCCGATCTAACGGCTACTGTCGCTCCCTCTTGAGCTTCTACGTTTCCTTCCTTCCTATGCTTAGAAGAATCTCCGAGTCTCAAAGGCCTCAACCTTTGTCTTATTACTCTGCGAGCCCCTCAAACTTGAGTCTCGCTACGCGTATAAACGCATACTCCTTCTGAGCTTTCCTTGCTTTGAATCCTTGGTGGATTCTTCGACTTCTGCGCTCTTGCAGAGCCTTCACACACCAACGTGCTATCTCTTCTGAGCTTGCGTAAATACTCAGACCCCTTGGGGAATTTGGTCCTTCTTCTCCCGCAGATGGAGAATATCGACGCCCTCCTGGCTTCCTGCTCAAGCAACCTCTGTGCTGAGTCTTTCTGGGTATTCAGCAACCCAATACAAGTCCCTCAGTGGACTCTGTTTTTCGCTTCAGAACTCCCAGAGTTCTTCCTCCTGTGCTTGCCTGCACATTTACTCAATGCCCTCCTGGCGGAGTCTCTTTCCTCAGAATGCTCAACAATCCTGGGTTTCTTCCGTGCAACCTATGCACTCGCTTGATGCCCTTCTGGCAGAGCTTCTCAGAATCCTCAGCGATTCTGGGCTTCCTCAAACTCTCAACGGAGTTCTTCTCCAACGCAGCCCATGCGTATGCTCAATGCCCACTTGACAGAGCTCCTACAAAATCCTCAGTGGTTCTGTCTGCAACTGTGTCTCAGCCACACAGCCTTGTCTCCTGAGGTGTTCAGCAACCTCACAGGTCTTCTTCCCCTGAGTTAATGACTTCAGTCTGTGCCTCGGCACGTCTCTGTCTGACTCCTCACAAGTTCAGAAATGCATCCTCTATGCACGGCTATCAGAACCTCAACGTCCTGTCATACCCTCCTGGTATCAAGCCTCAAAGACCTTCAACTCGGAAATCAAACAAACCCTGCAAATGCACAACTACAACATACATTCACAATATAAAAGGAACACACACAGACATCCATATAATACAAAATAATGCAGGAAAATTTGTTGTTCGTATTAACAATGGAAAATGCCTGTATATTTTTACAAGGTGCTCCTGAGCTCTCTCGGCTCCTCTCTACTCTCTTCTGCTCTACATGCATACTAACTCAAAATGAGATCTGAATATCTCTTTTACCTGAGGGCTCATTCCTCCAGGTTCACCTACTCTATTAATTTACAATCAATGGCTATCTAGTCTGCTATCCAGAACTAGATCTCAGCCAATCTACAATAAATTCCTATTTTATCTACAGCCTGCACAAAGGCACGGCTTCTATGGCTCACCAGCCTAAGAAATTTAATTTACATTCAATTCAAATTTTTGGATGAGGCTGTGCCTCCCTTCAACCTTTGAATGCATGCACGCTGACGTGGCTGGCTGGCTGGCTGGATGCATGGAGAGATGCTCCTGCATCATACTCCACAGCTGCAAAAATCATGAGCTCCTGCTCATGAGCTTCCCCTGTAGCTGTTGGAATCCTCCTGGGTCCCAAACAAGTCTTTGGAGCTTCCCATCTGCTCCATTCTACTGCTGCTTTCCTTCTTGCCAGCTGCTCCTTGCTGGCAGTGCCTGCTGACTTCAACATCAGCTCTCTGATTTCCTCAATCACCTCATCCAGCTGCTCCAGTGGCTGGTTCTATTGTTGTAGGTGGCTGGTTCTATTGTTGCAGTCTCCTCAGCTGCAAAAATTTTTGGCCATTGGGAAGATCATCACGATCTCCCACGCCTTCATCTGTTTCCAACTTCATCTGTTGGATGTGCACGCCTTGCACTTTTACCCTTTCCTCCAGGGCTTCAATTTGATCCCACAGATCAGCAAAACCTATGTTGTCCGTGTGTTGTTCATCTGTTGCTGCAAGCTCTCGTGCTACAATGTTTTTAGTTTCTCGGCTCAAAATATCGAGCCACTCCTCGGAATGCTCATTTTCTTCTTCTGCTCCTGCTGCAAACTCCCATGTTGCAGTCTCTTCAGCTTCAATGCTGAAGGCTTTGAGCCATTCCTCGGAATTCTCAGTCTCTTCTTTCATTTCTTCTTGGGCATATTTCAAAGTCTGCTCCAATTTCCTTTTGACAGTCATCTCCAGCTGTGACTGTTCCTCTGCTGTTGCTGCATCCTCTGCAACAGAATTTTTTGCCTCCTCTGGGGGCAAATGGTAGGAATATTGAAATTCCCCCAATCATTATGCGGTTCCTCATATCTTCTACTGTCAGCTGCATCTATTGATCACAAACGAATCCTGATCTCATCTGCTCTGTCAGCGCCCCTGGCTGATCCTGACTCATTTTTGAGTTCATGAGACTCTCAAATGGTCTCATCTACTCGTCTCTGCCCTCCTGGCAATATGAGACGCTTCCACTACTTCCCTGGCAGACCATGAGATCAACCGATCCCATCTTCATCAGCAACCCTTGCTGAATTGAACTCTTCTCCGAGTCCATGAGACCTTCATATGGCCCCGTAATTTCATCTCTGCCCACCTGGCAGTTCGATACTCTTCTGTTGCCCTCCTGGCAGTCTTTGATGCTTCTGCTGCCCTCCTGGCAGTCTTCGAGATCATCAGCCAATCTCATTTCTGTTCCCTCGCCCATCTGGCAATATGGAAACCTTCCACTGCTCTCCTGGCAGTCCATGAGATCCTCAGACGATTCCCATTTATCTTCTTCATCATCCCAATCATCGAGACCCTTTCCAGTCTCTGGCCAACAGTGATCAATCATTTCTTCCTCTGTGGCCTTGAGGTTTTCAGCATACCTCAACCATTTCTTCAACAGCCTCTGCTGTCCTTTGACCATCAGCTCCCTGACTGGCCATTTCACTTTTGGCGCCTTCATGGGCCATTCATACACCCATCTCGGCTTTTTATTCTGCCGCATCTTCATTTCTAGCTCTTCCATCTATCGCTTTATGTCAGTGAGCTCTTTATCCATTTCTGTTGTACTCATCAGCTCTGGCTTTTTTCGTTCAACATGCTTATGGCGTTCAGTAGCCATCTTACTGTGTTTATCTGCCTTCCTGACAGATCTACTGTTGTCACTCCGCACTAAGAGTTCCACTAGTCTCATCCTTATAGTCTCCCTGACTGTCTTCTCGACTGCTTCCTACCTACAAACAATCGCCTACAGAGTCTTCAGCAACTCTGTCTTCTTCTTCTCCTCTGTCTGCAAAAAAAATACAAACAGATTCCCCCTCTAATACCACTTAATGTGTATCAGGGTGCTTTCTTCTGCTCTACCTCTTCCTCCCTGAAATATACAAGCAAGAATTTCCAGGCTCTGATACCACTTGGCACAGACGACTGCCCAATGCGCACATCCATGATCACCAGGACCTTCTCTTTGACTTGGCCCGAAGAGCTCCAAACGCTCTTCTATCTTCCTATAGGAAGATCTGCACCCACAAGTTCTTCCTTCTTCTGTCGGGACTTCGCTTTATCGCGCCCCGCGTCTTGCGGCCCAAGCTTTGGAGTTTTCAAACCCCGATACACGACGTGCTGAAACGTCGATGTCACGATCTCGCCCTCGCGACTTCGCTTCTCGTGAGATCTAATGCCTCCTTCCTCGACCTCCGATGCCCGAGGTCCCGATGTCTGATATATCGTGATTTCGCTTCTCGTAAACTCAACCACACTACTCTCCGGTCTCCGAACTCCGAGACGCCAAGACTCCGATGAGCTTGCTATCTCGTCTCCTCGCGACCTCGCGACTCACGAGACCAATTACTTGGCCCTTCAACTCCCGAGACCCGATGTTCCGAGATTTCCTGCCACGTTACTCTGCTTGTGGTCTCCGTGATGTACGAATTCCTCGAAACTTCGCACCTCACGATCTCGTGATTCTCTTTACACAAAGTAGGAGTCTTACCTCGCGAACTCCCGATGTGTCTGATCCACGAATAGAGTCACGCTCCTCATGATCCCAATAGACGGCTCCTATTCTCCCAAGCTTCGAACTCTCTATGCTTAAGCTGTAGACTTCCTGTCCACCTTCCTTCTTGTGCAATCCACAAACAAGAAGTATCTCCCTCTACGAACCGGCTCGCCAACTTGCGACTCCTCCGTTCACTTGCTCGCGCAACTCTTCCCAATCCTACGGCTGACGACATTTCTCTTATGAGGTCCGACGGCTGTCGGTCCTCCTCTCCTGTGCGCTTCTTCCAGAGCTCCCTGGACGTAACTGTTCAACGGTCCAGATCTGCTTTCTCCTGCTGATCTAACGACTACTGTCGCTCCCTCCTGAGCTTCTACATTTCCTTCCTTCCTATGCTTGGAAGAATCTCCGAGTCTCAAAGGTCTCAACCTTTGTCTTATTACTCTGCAAGCCCCTCGAACTTGAGTCTCGCTACATGTATAAACGCATACTCCTTCTGAGATTTCCTTGCTTTGAATCCTTGGTGGATTCTTCGACTTCTGCGCTCCTGCAGAGCCTTCACACATAAACGTGCTATCTCTTCTGAGCTTGCGTAAATACTCAGACCCCTTGGGGAATTTGGTCCTTCTTCTCCCGCAGATGGAGAATATCGACGCCCTCCTGGCTTCCTTCTCAAGCAACCACCGTGCTGAGTCTTTCTGGGTATTCAGCAACCCAATACAGGTCCCTCAGTGGACTCTTTTTTTCGCTTCAGAACTCCCAGAGTTCTTCCTCCTGTGCTTTCCTGCACATTTACTCAACGCCCTCCTAGCGGAGTCTCTTTCCTCAGAACGCTCAACAGTCCTGGGTTTCTTCCGTGCAACCTATGCACTCGCTCGATGCCCTTCTGGTAGAGCTTCTCAGAATCCTCAGCGATTATGGGCTTCCTCAAACTCTCAACGGAGTTCTTCTCCAACACAGCCCATGCGTATGCTCAATGCCCACTTGACAGAGCTCCTACAAAATCCTCAGTGGTTTTATCTGCAACTGTGTCTCAGCCACACAACCTTGTCTCCTGAGGTGTTCAACAACCTCACAGGTCTTCTTCTCCTGAGTTAATGACTTCAGTCTGTGCCTCAGCACGTCTCTGTCTGACTCCTCACGAGTTCAAAAATGCATCCTCTATGCACGGCTATCAGAACCTCAACGTCCTGTCATACCCTCTTGGTATGAAGCCTCAAAGACCTTCAACCCGGAAATCAAACAAACCCTGCAAATGCACAACTACAACATACATTCACAATATAAAAGGAACACACATAGACATCCATATAAGACAGAATAATGCAGGAAAAATTGTTGTTCGTATTAACAATGGCAAATGCCTGTATATTTTTACAAGGTGCTCCTGAGCTCTCTCAGCTCCTCTCTACTCTCTTCTGCTCTACATGCATACTAACTCAAAATGAGATCTGAATATCTCTTTTACCTGAGGGCTCATTCCTCCAGGTTCACCTACTCTATTAATTTACAATCAATGGTTGTCTAGTCTGCTATCCAGAACTAGATCTCAACCGATCTACAATAAATGTCTATTTTATCTACAGCCTGCACAAAGGCACAGCTTCTATGGCTCACCAGCCTAAGACATTTAATTTACATTCAATTCAAATTTTTGGATGAGGCTGCGCCTCCCTTCAACCTTTGAATGCGTGCGCACTGACGTGGCTGGCTGGCTGGCTGGCTGCATGGAGAGATGCTCCTGCATCACAAATAAACACGGAGTTTTGTTTGATTCCTGAGCTTAGCCATTACAAAATCAGATCAAAAGAAAAACATAAGTGGAGGTCAAACTTAGTAGTAAGTGTCATGCACCAAATCATGCCATGCCAGACATGCATTTATAAAGGAGAATTTAAATTGGCATGCACACTTAATTTTGGAAAATTGTGCACTAGCTTTTATTTCATTTTTTTTGCTAGTTTGTTGTGTGCCCTGCGAGACTACCCTGTGGCTGAGAAATCGGGGGCAGCATCTAAGTGTGACCTGCGGGACTATCATGTGGTTGAGAAATCGGGGGCAACATCTAAGTTGGAAACCCGACTCAAGGGCATCTAAGCCATCAAAAACTCAAGCGGTCAAAATCACCAGGGATAGCACCCGACTTGAGCCACACCGACCCTTAAGATGACTGGATTTTTTGTCCCAACAAATTTCTAACATGTAACTTCGATTGTCCTACACCTCGAAGACAACTCTTATTTCATTTTTATTGGCACTAAACATCGCAATAAAAAATGTAACAATATGCATATCAACATGGCCACATAAAACCCCTAGACTATCGTTGCAAGTGGAGAAAGGACAGATCACCATCATGCTAGAGGTAATGTGACCGGACAAGGCAAGCCTGAATACATTCATGCAGAGCCAGTTTAAGAAGAAACCTGTACCACCACAGTGGAAGACAATGCACCTGGTACGCATGGAATCCTGGACATGAGCATATATTAGATTGCATGTATCTAAATGGGATGAAGGGAGATATAGATGGGCCAATGTTTGAATCCTTTATCCACTCAATTTAAGGGCCTTTTGATGCTTTAATATGTGAACAATGCATGGGGATCGAGGAATATGGTACCCGTGAAGACTACGAGCAACGACATGATGAGCTCTAAGACTTGAACCTTGATTGACGATGGAGGGCAAGACTTCAGACTCTTAACCATAATTACTAGATTGTTAGGTGGAGAGCAAAGCAGACAATGGTATTGGTTGAGACAGTGGTATTGGTTGACAAAGTTTTGTTCCGTGGTTGATAGGTTTCAGGTAAAAGTTATCCCCATATATATGTCTTCTATATAATACTAGCATATCCTTAAACGGACCAATGGAAATTCCCAAGTAATTTTAGAGAAGATTTCATATTAATATTGTTATTTGGAACCATGAAAATATTGCAATTAAAATGATCTTTCATTTGACTAAGTCTTATTAAATATTCTCTTTTATTTTGAGTGAAAACCTTGTAATTTTTCCCCAAAAATTATGTGATTTATTTTCATATTAATGTTTTTAATTGGAACCATGAAGATATTCCAATTAAAATGATCTTACATTTGACTAAGCCCCATCAAACAATCTTCTTTATTTTGGGTGAAAACCTTGTATTTATTCCCCTCAAGTTTTTAATATTTTGATTATCCTTTAAGATTGTCCTTTGAGATAGGAAGCTTGCTTCATTAAAAAGGGCATCTTTACTATTGTTTTGATTAAAATAAATTTTGATTATTTGATGGAAATTAAGTTTGATTATTGATAATGAAAATGTTTTCTCATTAAGAAGTATAGGTTTTATGTTTTGATTCTATAACATAAATTAATTTTGATTATTAATAATGAAAATGGGAATGTTGTTATTTCTTATGTACAATGTGTAACTTATTAAAATATTTACTTCAAATTATGAAATTGCTTTATCCTTTAATATTCTCCTTTGAGATTCTTACATAAGGAAGTTTGCTTCATTAAAAAGGGCATCTTTATTATTGTTTTGACTAAAATAAATTTTGTGATTATTTGATGAAAATTAATTTTGATTATTGACAATGAAAGTATTTTCTCATTAAGAAGTATAGGTTTTGTGTTTTGATTATATGATATAAATTAATTTTGATTATTAATAATGAAAATGAGAATGTTCTCATTTCTTATGTACAATGTGTAATTTATGAAAATATTTACTTCAAATTATCAAATTGCTTTGATTAGATTTAAGACTAAAAGAATTATGGAATAAGATATTAATACAAAATAATCTTGAATATAAGAAAACAACGTATAAACATAAACATGGAAGTGAAATAAACATTCTACTACATAGATGAAAAACAACCATAGATATAATTTGAGTTAGCAATCTTGTTCTTCTGTAAATTGTGTTAATTGTGTCTTCTCAATTTTGATCTCCTTTTAATTGTGTTTTCTATATAGAAATAGAGAAACACTTTGTTGTTGGGTGAAATTGTTAGAAGATGTAAATGATGAAATATTTTGGATTATAGGATTGAAGTATTGATTTCAATATCATCACCCAATAGTTGTAAACATAAAACTTCTATATAGGCAATCAATTTTAACAATACTTTTTAGATAGAAAAACATTTTCATTATTAATAATTAAAATTAATTTATGTTATATAATCAAAACTCAAAATTATTTATGATAAAACATTTCCATTATTAATAATCACAATTAATTTTCATCAAATAATCAAAATTTGTTTTAATTAAAACCATAATAAAGATGTCAAAACAATAATAACTATATAATCATGTTTGGTTCAAATTTGGGTAGACGCAAAATGTATTATAAGAAACAAAATTCATTGTCAAGGAATATGCCATATTCAAATGTTTGTTAATTATTGGTTTTAAAGGAATGGAAGAGAAAAATACTACATTTCTTAATATATATATATATATCAAATTCGTACACACAATTTGTTTTTGTTTTCAAGTTTTTTAAGTGTCTTTATTTATTTGATAATTTTAATGGAAAATCTTAAAGGTGCATTTTTAGCTCTATTAATCAATACTTTAGAGCATGCCAGATTTGCTTGCTTCTCTTCAAGGCAAAAAATGGTAGAACTTGAGGGTAAGAAATACAAAGTTTCACCAAAAACAAAGAATATTGTTTGATGTGGCTTAGTAGGATCTAAGATCATTTTAATTGTAATATTTTCATGGTTCCAATAACAATATTAATATGAAAAATTCTAATTTTGATAATTTTATTGATTTTTTTAATTATTATTATTGATTGACAAAAATATCTCATCCGTAAATTTTTCATTTTTTATTAACGTATCTTAAAGAATATCTCTGAATTATAAAAAACAATTCAGTGTATAAATAAATCTTAAAAATGAAAAACCATTTTCCTTTTTTATTAACATATCTTCCCAAATATCCCTGAATTACAAAAACACTTTGCTGTATTTTTATTTTTATACTATTTGAAGGATACGATGGAATGGATGAATCTCCATCTACATCAACGATTATATGATTCAATTCCCTTACAAAACATTGAAATTAGTACCCCACATCTATGCACATATGTACATCTACACATATTAACGATGCACGATTAGAAAGATGAAAAGTATGTGAAATATAGACTCCTATTACAAAGGTGAAAGGTGATTCTATAGCTCCAATATTCACAACCATCAGATCAAATGACTAATCATTTTATTGTAAAAACAAAATTAAACAAAAACAAAAATAATAAAATTCAAATATTGTTACGATCAATCTTAAATGTTTCAAACTAAACAACGATATGTTGATTAATGTTTACCGAGATGTTTTCTGCTCGAATTGCCAAAATCCATATCGGTAGTACTCTATGTAGCTGCCAGTATTTACAGTGCACGAACAACTGTCAGTGCTCGCTCAACACGCTTCAAGGTAAGGTGTGCACCCCTACTTGCATTGTACCAGTCTTCATACTGTCACAATTATCAATATCCATGCTTTTGTGTCACAATGAAGGAAAAAAATTGGCAACCAAATTTCACTATCTATAGTTCTTGTCTTGTTTACCTTGTTATAATCTTTGATGCACATCTCTTATTCATTCACTTCTTTTTCTGTTCCCACAGTGTTTGAATCGTCACAACCACTCTATTAATAATATCATTACTAATGCTCTTTGATTGTTCAAACGCATCCAACCTTGGATTCACATCTCTTACTTTTGGTAGAAAATCCATTCCAAGGATAGAGTATAATCCATGGATTATGTTGAAAAAGTTGATGACTCTGTTGAGAGTCTCATTATACATTAAAAAAAAATGGCAAAAGAACAGATCACAAATCTAAGAATAGATATCCTAAGTGGCAAGGCAAACACATATTACAAATACATAAAAGACTCAAGACAAAAGAACATATCACAAATACGAGAAGACATGTTCTGCATGGAAAGGTACACACAAATTACAAATAATCAAGGGGGTTAGAGACTTTATCATTTCAATCTTACCTCAATTTGAATTAATTGAGAATATAAAAAGTATTTAGCAATTAAAGGAGCTATGATAGATTTGTCAGCAATAAAAAATGCAAACCCCATAAAAATCATAAATGTGTAAAATTGGGTCCTTAAAAGCACAATTGGAATACACTATGCAGGAGGGCAGTCCCCAACCTTCTTAGAACAAAATCAAGTTGTTTATATATTCTTATGATGACACTAGTGCCCTCATGAACTTGGGAACTATGCATGAGATGAACCCTGACTATGTAAATCTATTTACATTCATAAATTTACCATAAGTGGTACCTACCCTGTCTCACAGTGATTTACAACATGTTGCACTGCCCATTCATGAATTCAAGCTTCATCTTTTCAAAGCAATTTACACAGAAATGCACATTTTTTTCATTGTTTTCTTACCCTTTTTTTTTTAGCCTATACTTGTTTCTTCGCTTTATTTTTTTGGTTTTTTGAAACACGGATAATACAATTAAATCCATAAAATACCTTATAACTCTCTTTCAGCTTATCCCACCTTGCAACTATTAGAAAAAGAAAAAACACAAGAGGGAATAAAATGGTGAAACAATAGCACTTCTTACCTTTTCCAAGCAACTGAAGTTGCCTATGGTATTCTTCAAATTTCCTAAGAGACGGATCATTTTCATTTAGTGCAATGGTGGACGAACTAAGCTCTACACATACAACAATTTGATCCGAAATCTTCTGAATTTGTGTTTTAACATCTCAAATTTGTTGAATCTATTCCTCTTTTCTTCGGCTAATTTCTTCCAACAGAGGAGATATCATGACTCCTAGTTGCTCCTTCAAACTCCCTTGCAATCTGTCTCCCTAAAATGGAGCAGGTAAAACCAAAACAAAATTAGAGTGCTAAAATTAAAAAAAAAATCATGATATAAACTACAAAGACAAACATTTCCAGGGTCTTGTTATTTGGAACTTTTTAGGCATGGTATGGAAAAATTGAAAGGTAGAATAAATGGAAGTGAATGGTTGTGTAAAGCCTGGGTAATTTTTAGGACTCAAAATAAATAAATAAATTCTAAAATCTCTTACTGAATTTAGTTTATAATTTCTTTTGTTATTTCCTTATATTAGAAATAAACAACAATGACATATTGATGATAACAACATAATGAGAGAAACAATAATAACATAATAACAACAATATAGCAGCATATTAATGATAACAACATAATAATATCAGTAGTATAATGAAAACAACATAATAATACATACCTCCACCTTCAGGTTGGTTATCTAGTCCATTTTTTGTTTGATCTTGTTCTAGTTCTTGCCCAGATTGAATATTAACCTCCCAATCAACTAGGAATGGCCTCTTTGGCTCCCTAGCTCCAGGAATCCTTGCAGGTTCCTGGCCCTCGAGCCCAAAATTCCCAGCAACACCAGTGCCCTGTGAGAGTTACCCAAAAACAATTGTTCCAATTTCCTCCTCCTCCTCCTTCAGAAATTCTCAAACCAAAATAAAAATGAGATCCTCTTCCAAGTGCTCCCCTCCTCTCTTATCCTCCTCTCTCAAGTCCCCTTCATTAATCCCCCAACAACTTTATCCTCCCATTAATTCTCCAACAACCTTATCCCCCCATTAATTACTTCATCTACTTTTAATAATAAAATAATAAAAGACTCATTTACTGTATTTTAATTAATTAATTAATTAATTTCAAATTTAAAAATTAGAATAAAAATTAATCAATTTGGGTTGTTACATACACCCACCCTTCAAGAAACTTTGTCCCGAAGTTAGAGTAATTTACAATACAAGGGAAACAACACATGATTCATACAACCACATTAAATAAGCAACATCATCAATTTAAAACACTTACAGATACTAATGTACATGTGAGAGGCATAAATGTGTAGCTAGCACATAGAGGACTCGTACATGTACTAATGAAAATAATTATCACATCTAAAGTAATTCTTGTATGCATTCAATCCAATCAACAAGACCATTCATTTCATAAAAGATAGTAAACTATTTAAATGTTCACGAAATTCCTCATTTACAATAATTTAGCACAAGCTACATTTACTTAGATAATTTTAGTTTAGTTAAGTAAATATATATATATATATATGTTTTTTTTTTTAAATAAAGAGGAAATCTAGAAATTCTTCTATAAGGAGAAATCCCCACACACTCTCAACTACTTATATTCATCCTTCCTTCCTAACTTACTTCCATCTTCCATCCCTATCCTTCCTCTGCTGGACTATTTTGGAGCGTCAACTATATTGACCTAACTCCAAATAGAACCCGTAAGAGGAAGTGTCAACTCTCTTGACCAAGCTTCCCCAGCAAACAATTGACAGTCATCATCACACATCTAGGGGAGTGTGAGCTAACACCGTCCTCCCATGACTCCAAGTTTCAGAGGATACATGGTGAGAAATGCCTCCACCCCTCTTAATAGGACTAGGGTCCACACCCTTCCATGGAACATATAGTGGGACTGTGTTGCTGGGAATTTTGTCATCGTATATTCAGTTTTAGGCAATCTCACTACCTGAAAAACCCGCACTAGTCCATATATCATAGCAATGCATTCGAACCAACATAATTTGACATATAAAGATTCATACCATATGGTTTCTCGGTCGGTGTTCACAGCATCAACTTTTATTGTCATTGTCCTTTGACTATTTCATAGCCCATTGACGTGCAGATTAGTCTATAACAAAAACTCATACATATCTATGCATTATCATCATGTAAATGCATTCAACCATAATCTCAATTCGGTATCCACGTACCAACAACTTTAAATTTTGAAATTTTCAAATTAGAATTAGAACGCATAATATCCCCATAATTCAATAATGTTAAACATTCATAAAATTGGCATTCACATAATAGATTGCATAGTATTCATCGTCATTCAAATAATGTTAAACATTCATAGAATTGTCATTCACATAGGTTCATACGTCTTAAAAGTTCAAGTGTATCATTAATAATTTCACACTGAATAGAAAATAAAGATGATAAGGCCTTAAGTAATTCTAGCTGTCTAAGTCAAAAGGTGGCATTACATACACCCAACCTTCGAGAAAACATATTCCCAAGGTGGTCAAAATGAGGGATGATCTCTTCGTAAGATTTCAACAATCTCCCAAGTAGCAGATCCTAGGCTATACTTGTCCTACTAGACTTCACTTGTTTAGAAATATGTTGAGGTTGTAATACATAAACTCGCTACCCCTAATTAGCAGACCTTTATTGTGTCCAAAATAATTTTTTATTACCACTTGTGATTTAGTTAATGTTAAGACACACTCGTCTTAAGGATTTATTCTTCCCAAGCTCTATGTAGGATTCTCATATATATAAAGTATAGCCTGTTGGTTGACTCCCAGTTAAAACTTTAGTTTATTATTGGTTTTCTTGTTAAGTGATTTTTGTATCCAGATTTATAAAAATTCCATTAAGCCATACATATAATACCACTTTTGATACCTTGCTAATTAACCAATTACTACTAATTTTGATTATCATTCTAACTTGAATGATATAAGACATACGCCATTTCAAAAGCTTCCCATGCTTAGGAACATTTACTAAGATATTCCTAATTGATTGTCCTATGATGTTGTCACTTCATAATTTGGTCAGTGTTCTCAATCTCACTCTCTTCTTACGTCGTACAATTATATCTCGACCAAGTTAAATGTTTATAATAGGATCATTTTCATCATAGTCAAGGATTTTTATTTTTTTTAATCGGCAATTCACTATTACCAATGTGTCTATAGGTACGAGCACTATGTCTATCATGCTTTAGCTAGCATCATAAATCAAGAGTGAGTTTGCTACTAGGGTCCATTCCACACTCTACCATTACTTGTCTTTAATGCCTTAATTCCTTGCAAATTCTCTTCTTACGCCTCAACCTTATCCTTTATATCTACATGTGAATTAGCAACTTTGGTCTCTAGCTCCCTTTGGTTACATCACATTCACTCTTCAGGATCATTCCTCTACTATGGAAGAAGTTTAGTAGTGGGATGAACATGTTGAAAAGTCAACAAGAAACATGTGTCTAATTTACTTTTCCCTTAATTAAATCAGACAATAAATATTAATCTATTATTTCATTCATAACTGAGTGAGTTGGATTTGTAACAAAATTATAAGTGTAATTAAGTTCACGAGTTAAGATCAGTTGTACTAGTTGTAACTAAACATGCACTAATGAGAGTTCAGTTAATCAGTGAACTCACATGCAACTGAAGATTTTCCACGGTTAACTACATGCATGTCAGATCCAGTGGAGACCCAGTTGAGATAATAGGTGAAAGGGACAGTTTGACTATCAGTTGTGATTTGATCACACATGCAGTGGATATGCTTATGAGCATGTGCAAACTAGGCAATTTGTATCAATTGTTAGAATTCGAATTGCAGAGATTGTGCAGAGGAGGCAAGTTGTCTAGACACAGGAATTGGCTCATGTATTTGCCAATTTGTGTATGACAGTGTGAAATTATTGTATTGTACTGAGAGATCTTGGATTAGAGTTTTGTATGAGATTGTTTCATGATTCATGATATACATAATATATGATAGTGGGGGTTTTTAGCTTTACGCTTTCCCGATAAAACTTTTGTGTTGTGTGTTCTTGATATTCACTTTGTGATTGTGGTTGTGATCATGGTTTAATTTTCCGCAAGAATAATAGTAGAAGTGATTTTGTATGTAATAGTGGTGTAATTGTTAGATTAGGAGAATAGCAAGAAATGTTTAATTTGTATTGAAATTTCTACATGGTATTAGAGCCACAGAGGCCACGGAGCTACGGAAGTTAGGTGTGAACATTGTTTTGTGTTCGCAGGTCCCATCTCTAACAGGGTGTGAACCCTAGTACTAAAAACTACCATCATTTTCAGGAACAGTAATTCTCGCACCCTAGACAAAGGCAGGGTGTGAACTTCATTGGCATTCTCGCAGGCTACAGTGAAGCAGGGTGCGAACTTCCCAGGCAAGTTCGCAGGCTACACACAGGTAGGGTGTGAACTTCCCTCAGGCTACTCTCAGGTGGGGTGCGAACCTCCTAGGGAAGAGGGATTGCAAGAGTTGAGTTTTGGGTTGGATAACATTCGAATTTGCAAGATTTTCTTGGGGCGACACTTGATTCAAGATTGAAAATTTCTTTCAATGGCTTGAGGTTGGAGTATGCACTCGAGGGAAGCTCTAACTACATTGCTTGGAAGGACAGGATGGAAGCAGTGCTTGAAGACAATGGCTTGAAGGGTTACATTGACAATGATGTTCCTAAGCCGGATGCGACAGACACTGCAAATCTTGATGCATGACAAAAGAAAGTGGTGAAGGCGAGGAGGATTCTGTTGGAGGGAGTACGAGACCACATTGTCTCAAGTCTCCATGGGAAAACCACACCATATTCAATGTGGAAGGTTTTGACAGATCTGTTCCAAAACAGTAGCGACCATAGGAAATTGGCGCTCAAAGATAAACTCAGGAAGATCAAGATGGAAAAGGGCGAGACCATTCCAAAATATCTCACGAAGTTTGTCCAATGTTGGGATGAGCTTGGAAGTGTGGGAATAACAGTCACTGCTGATGATTTGGTGAGCTTGGCACTCCTAGGGCTTCCTAAGAGTTGGCACAGTTATCAAGACTCTATCAATGGAAGGGAAAAATAGTCGAATTGGGAACGACTATGGTCGGATCTAGTGCAAGAGGAGTTCAGGCGGAACACCAGAGATGGATCTTCATCAAAGCGTGATGATGAAGAGGATTGTGCTTTGACTACTAAGGCAAGGAAAGGGAAAGGGAAGAAATTCCATCCAAAATCCAAGTCTAAAGTCAAGAAGCTGGATTTGTCCAAAGTGAAGTGTTTTCACTGTCACGAACATGGGCATCTCACTACTAACTGTCCGCAAAAGAGGAAGAACAAGACGGTTGCTAGAGCTGTAACTGGTGAGGCTCTTGTCTCACAATTTGAGCTTGACTTCACTTTGATCGCATGCATGGATTCAAGTGCATCGGGATCAATGTGGTATTTGGATAGTGGCGCTTCCTTCCACATGACGGGAGATAAAGAGTCTTTCATTGACTTGCAGGAGAAAGATCTCAGAATGCATATAGAGATGGGCGATGATGGACGATATAGTGCAGCTGGTATGAGTACCATTACCTTTCAGAGGGAGTTAGGTAAACCATTTCAATTGAAAAATGTTATGCATGTTCTAGGTCTGAAGAAAAACCTCGTCTCAGTCGCAATGTTGGAGGACAGATGATGCAGGAGCATCCCTCACATCAAGCGAGCCAGCGCAGAGACAATTGGACAGCTGGACAAGTGCCAGCACAAGTTTTGAAAACACCTTGAAATTGTTGCACGAACTTAAATGTAGTCATTTAAGATGAGGCGCACTTGTATATTGTAATGGACCTTGAGCGGATAGCTCTCGTCTTTAGTAGGTAGAGGCATTTAAAATAGTTAATGCAGGTAGATAGAAATTTAATTCTAGACTAGACTATTTGAGAGCGCAAGAGGGAAACGGGATATAAACACCCTCATTGTGTATTGTAACATTATCAAGGAAGAGCAAGAGCATGCAGAGAGCTGTGTAAGAACACCCATGTACAGATATTTGAATTAATAGAAGAAAGCTTTGATTCAAATTCATGGTTTGTGTTGTTCTCTGTGTATTGATGTTGATATGCTCATGAATGTTTGCTTCCAGTTATACATTTGCTTTTATATGCTGTGTATATGATTTCATGTTGAGTTTGGAGTCTGAGAAGAAGACGAAATGAGTTTCAATTGTTTCTCTATTTGAGTCAGAGGATTCCTGCAAGGAGTGTAGTCAAAGTGTCCAAAAGGAGTGCGTTGACAGAGGGTTCAGATAGAGATAGCTTTTGTTCTCATTCATCTAGAAGTGTAGATAGACACAGGAGCCGTGCAAGGAGTGCACAGGCTAAGTGAAGTTTCAGGGTTGCGAACCTGAGAGAAAATTTTGAAGGACTGTTGCTGCAGGTGTGCACAGAGTCAACAGAATTCAACACTTGGTTGAAGTTGAAGGTTTGCCGCAAGGAGTGCGTGCAAGAGGTTCCCTGAAGGAATTGAAGGTTGGGAAGAAGCTCAGGAGGTATAGAACCTTGAGAAATCACCAAGTGAAGGCATGGGGAGTTTGTGACGTGGGATGTTCAAGCAAGCGTCATAGGTTTACATGCAGAAGGACAAGTTCCGTGGAGGAAAAACTTGGTCATTCGCAGGAAATCGCCAAAGAGGAACGAACGGGTGGAATTCTCTGAGGAGAATCCACGAATTCCCGTGGGCCGTTAGATCTTAAGGAGAAGCAGGGGAGATACGTGAGTATTTCCATAGGGTACAAAGCTCAAGACGGATAGATCCATTGATCCAAGCCAGCCAGAGCCGTTGGATTATTCACGAAATCGCCTATCAGGATTTCGTGAGGAAAGAGTCGTAAATTTGGTAACAGGAATCACGATATAGCGATACGCGATATCCTGACAATCGAAGGATAGTGTGTGGGCCAAAGTGGAGTTGATGAGTGGAGGATAGGTGGCATGAGTCATCGGAGTTTCGCAGCGAGAAGTGCCGAAAACATTGCAGTAGGATTCGCGAAATCGCGAACCCCGAATTCCCGATAGAGGTGATGGGACGTTGAAAGGTCAACTCGCATGCGTGTCAGGTAATCAGCATATCGGGAGTTGGGAGTCAGTAAAATGAAGTGTTCGACATCACAAGTAGCGAAATCGTGACAGTAGAAGTCCCGACAAGGTAAAGATAAGGTCAGCGTTGACTGAGGTATCGGGTCTTGGCGATCCGAGAGTATAGTGTTCGATCATTGACCTCACGAAATTGCGAAGTCTGATCCTCTGAGTGCAGAGAGGGGATCGTGCGGAGAATTACGTGGGTGCGGATTTCCCGATAGGGAAATAGAAGAGCTATTTAAGAGTTCTTCGAGCCATGAGAAAGAGAAGATCCTTTGAGCGAGTGTGCCTGCAGGTGTGTGCTGCATCAGTTGGTATCATAGCACATAAAGGTTCTTTACTTTCTATAGTAGAGAAGAGGAGAATTCACCATGCCGCCAAGGAGAGAAAGACAGTCATCCGATCCAGAGGATAGGGAAATTCCACGACGAAGGGGCAGACAGATTACAGATCCAGTTATGGAGAGACAAATGCGTGATCTCCGAGAAAGACTCGAAGACATGGAGACAGCGTAAAGACACACAGCTAGTGAAGGGGATCTCAATGATTCCGAAAGCGAAGTAGAGGTTGAACGTGAAGAAGAAGTTGCAGTCGAAGATGCATCAAACGAGCGTTTGATCAAGGCTATTGCAAGGATGGGTTTAAGAGGAAAGATGGACATTCCAGTTTACGAGGGAAACCTAGATGCAGAGGAGCTTCTAGATTGGATTAGAGCTCTTGGCATATACTTCGACTACGAAGATGTTGAAGAGGATAAGAAGGTCAAGCATGTTTTCAAACGCTTGAAGGGACATGTAGCATTGTGGTGGGATGAACTACAAGCTGACAGACGCTGCAAGGGCAAGCGGAAGATTAAAAGCTGGGATAGGATGATCGCGAAGATGAAAGCGAAATTCATCCCCGAAGATTATCAAATTACTCTGTTCAGGAGAATGCAGAACCTGAGACAGAAACGGATGACAGTGAAAGAATACACTGAGGAATTCTACAGACTGAACATCAGGGTAGGTCATCGGGAGAGCGATGATGAGAAAGTTGCCAGATATATGAATGGCCTGAGATATGATATCCAGGATGAGATGATCATGGTAACAATCTGAACAGTGGAAGATGCTTATCATATGGATCTGAAAGCAGAAGAGAAGCTGAGCCGAAAGCAAGGTCAGAGGGGCCGAGGCAGAAGTCAGCCTAGAGGCAAAGCAGTTGCCCAGGAAAAATATCAGAAGCCCAAGGAGGAATGGAAGAAACCTCAGACTCATACAGAGAGAGGTGGAACCTCATAGTAAGGGCAGCAATATGTTGAACAGAAAGGACAGCATAATGAGCAGAGAGGAGATTATGCTGACAACAACACTTTTCCTCGTACTAGAGGTAGAGGAAGAGGAAGAGGTGGAGTAATCACATGCTTCACATGCAAGAAGAATGGGCACAAGTCTTATGAGTGTCCAGAGAAAAAGAAGGACATTGGAGAAGCTCACATTGCCGAAGCGCAGAGGCGGGATGTTGAAGGTGGAAGATTGCTCGTGATGCGAAAATTCCTTTTGACACCTGAGAAGGAGGTGGAAAGTTCAGTCCAAAGGACCAGACTTTTCAGGACTGCTTGCAATACCAAGGACAGGGTATGCAAGGTCATAGTAGACAGTGGTAGCATGGATAATCTCATATCTACGGAGATGGTAGAGAAGCTGGAGCTGGAGATGACTGATCATCCAAGCCCATACAGAATTTCGTGGCTACAGAAAGGACACCAGGTAACTGTCACTAAACAATGCTTGGTTGAATCCAAGATAGGTGGATATAATGATAAGATATTGTGTGATGTCATTCCTATGTATGTTTGTCATCTATTGCTGGGTAGACCATGGCAATATGACAGGAATGTGATTCATGATGGGAGGATGAACACATAGGCCCTAGAAAAGAATGGGAGGACACACATGTTGCTTCCGATAAAGGATAAGGAGGTGAATCCAGAAGTGAGTAACACTGTACTTCTCATGAGTGGGAAGGAACTTCTTACAGAGGTTAAGAAGAAGGAAGAACCTCAATTCTTTGTGGTCAGGAAACTGAAGATTGTTCTGACTAGCACAAGAGTGGATGATTTACTAGATGAGGTTCAGGAACTGCTGGAAGATTTCGCTGACATAATAGTGGATGAATTACCTCATTCGTTACCACCGATCAGGAGTGTGAGTCATCATATCAACCTCATACCAGGAGCCAGTTTTCCAAATAAATCTGTGTACAGATTGACGCCGCAAGAGAATGAAGAGGTTAAGAGGAAAGTCTATGATTTTATGGACAAAGGTTTGGTTAGGGAGAGCTTGAGTCCATGTGTTGTTCCAACAGTACTCAGTCCGAAGAAAGACGAAGGCTGGAGGATGTGTACTGACTCAAGGGTGATCAACAAGATAACCATCAGGTACAGATTTCCATTGCCAAGGATGGATGATCTGATGGATTGCTTGAGCGGAGCAAATTATTTTTCAAATATTGATTTGAAAAGCGGATATCACCATATTCGCATGAGAGAGGGTGATGAATGGAAGACAGCATTCAAAACCAACGAGGGGTTGTATGAATGGCTTGTTATGCTGTTTGGCTTAACAAATGTGCCAAGTACCTTTATGAGGTTGATGAACGAAGTCCTGAGGGAGTTCATCAGAAAACTTTTCATTGTGTATTTAGATGACATACTGGTATACAGTAAGACAGTGGCAGAGCATCTAAAGCATTTGGCTACAGTGATGCAGAAGTTACAGCAGGAGAAGTTTTTAATTAATATGAAGAAGTCCTCATTCATGAAGACAGAGATCATTTACTTGGGTTTTGTTATTTCTGCAAATGAGTTGAGGATGGATCCAGATAAGGTGGAGGTAATTAAAAATTGGCCATCACCGAGGAACATATTTGAGGTGAGAAGTTTTCATGGATTGGCTAGTTTCTACCGAAAGTTCATCAGAAATTTCAGTGGAATCAGCGCAGCGATGATGGATACAGTGAAGAAGCGAAAAAAGTCTTTTCACTGGACTGAAGAGGCTGAGAAGAGCTTCAAATTATTGAAACGAAAGATTACGGAACAACCAGTTTTGGTGTTTCCAGATTTCCAGAAGACATTTCAGGTCAAATGTGATGCAAGCGAATTTGCAATCGGGGCAGTCTTAAGTCAAGAAAACAAGCCGATAGCGTATTTCAGTGAGAAACTGAATGAATCGAAATTGAAGTACTCCACTTATGATAAGGAGTTCTATGCCATCATACATGCATTGAAGAAATGGAGGCATTACTTGATCCCGAAAGAATTTGTCTTGTAGAGTGACAATCATGCATTGCAGTTTGTGACTCAACAGGAGAAGTTGAATCAGAAACATGTTAAATGGGTTGAGTATATGCAGAATTTCACATTTGTGATAAAACATATTTTTGGTACTGCTAACAAAGTTGTTGATGCTTTGAGCAGGAAGTGTTTGTTGTTGCAGGAGTTTTGAGTCAAGACGTTAGGTTATGAGGATCTCAGGAACATGTATGCAAATGATCCAAATTTTGGGGAGGTGTATGAGGCAGCTGAGAATCCAGTTCTCAGAGACAGAATCCCTTGGATAGAGTGCATGATCCAGGAAGGATTGTTTTCAGAGGCAATCAACTGTGTATTCCGAAATGCTCCATGAGGGAGAATCTGCTGAAGGAGAAACACAGTGGAGGATTGGCAGGACACTTTGGCCATGACAAAACATTCGCAAAATTGAATGAGTCATATTTTTGGCCTGGAATGCGAGCGAATGTCAAGAAATTCGTAGACAGGTGTAGAATTTGCCAGCATTCGAAGGGGAGAAAGCAGAATGCAGGGTTTTATCAACCATTGCCTATACCAGAGAGGACGTGGGATGCGATTAGCATGGATTTTGTATTGGGGTTGCCAAGGACACAAAGAGGTGTTGATTCAATCTTTGTGGTAGTAGATAGATTTTCTAAAATGGCACACTTCATTCCATGTCAGAAGACTAGTGATGCGACTCACATCGCGAACCTGTTTTTCAAGGAGATCATTCGACTTCATGGGTTGCCGAGGAGTATAGTTTCGGACAGAGATACCAAATTCATAGGGTATTTTTGGAGGACCTTATGGAAGAAGCTGGGAACTAACCTGTTGTTTATTTCAACGTATCATCCTCAGAAAGATGAACAGACAGAAGTGGTGAACAGAAGTCTGGAAGACTTGCTGAGAAGCTTGGTGACAGAGCACCACAGCCAATGGGACACCATATTACCGCAGGAAGAGTTTTCGTACAATGACTCAATCAATAGGAGTACAGGGCAAAGTCCATTTCAAGTTGTCTATGGCATGCAGCCGAGAGGAATTTCTGAACTGGCGACTAGCAGCGCTAGTGCAGAAGAATTCACAGAGGTGATGAAGGAACTTCATAGCCAGGTAAAGGAGCGGTTGCAGAATTCAAACCAGGAGTATAAGCGCAGAGCCGATCAGCACAGAAAACAACTTCAGTTTGAAGTTGGTGATCTGGTTCTGGCACACTTGAGAAAAGAAAGGTTCCCAAGGGGAACATACAATAAATTGAAGATGAAGAAAATCAGGCCATGTAGGGTCTTGAGAAAATTTGGGGCGAACACTTATGAGATTGAATTACCCGATGGGATCGGAATATCTTCGATATTCAATGTCTCAAATTTGTACACATATAGGGATGAAGAAGCAGAGACTGGAAGTGATGAATAGCCACAGGTTCAGTGGCGAAAGTAGATACCAGTTACAGAGAAGCCACAAATGGAAAGCATATTGGACAAGAGAGTAAGTAAGAGGACCAAGCGAAAGTAATACTTTGAGTATCTGGTCAAGTGGAAGAACCATCTAGTTGAAGATGCTAGCTGGGAGACTGAAGCAGAGATACAGAAGCATGGACAAACCGTGCAGGAGCTCATGGACAGGAGCCCATGAAAGTTTTCAAGCGAGGGAGTATGATGCAGGAGCATCCCTCACATCAAGCGAGCGGGCGCGGAGACAATCGGACAGCTGGACAAGCGCCAGTACAAGTTTTGAAAACACCTTGAAATTGTTGCACGAACTTAAATGTAGTCATTTAAGATGAGGTGCACTTGTATATTGTAATGGACCTTGAGCGGATAGCTCTCGTCCTTAGTAGGTAGAGGCATTTAAAATAGTTAATGCAGGTAGATAGAAATTTAATTCTAGACTAGACTGTTTGAGAGCGCAAGAGGGAAACGAGATATAGACACCCTCATTGTGTATTGTAACATTATCAAGGAAGAGCAAGAGCATGCAGAGAGTTGTGTAAGAACACCCATGTACAGATATTTGAATTAATAGAAGAAAGCTTTGATTCAAATTCATGGTTTGTGTTGTTCTCTGTGTATTGATGTTGATATGCTCACGAATGTTTACTTCCAGTTATACATTTTCTTTTATATGCTGTGTATATGATTTCATGTTGAGTTTGGAGTCTGAGAGGAAAACGGAATGAATTTCAATTGTTTCTCTATTTGAGTCAGAGGATTCCTGCAAGGAGTGCAGTTGAAGTGTTCGCAAGGAGTGCGTTGACAGAGGGTTCAGATAGAGATATATTTTTTTCTCATTCATCTAGAAGTGTAGATAGACACAGGAGCCGTGCAAGGAGTGCATAGGCTAAGTGAAGTTTCAGGGTTGCGAACCTGAGAGAAAAGTTTGAAGGACTGCTGCTACAGGTGTGCACAGAGTCAACAGACTTCAACACTTGGTTGAAGTTGAAGGTTTGCCACAAGGAGTGCGTGCAAGAGGTTCCCTAAAGGAATTGAAGGTTGGGAAGAAGCTCAGGAGGTATAGAACCTTGAGTAATCACCAAGTGAAGGCATGGGGAGTTTGTGCCGTGGGATGTTCAAGCAAGCATCATAGGTTTACATGCAGAAGGACAAGTTCCATGGAGGAAAAACTTGGTCATTCGCAGGAAATCGCCAAAGAGGGACGAACGGGTGGAATTCTCCAAGGAGAATCCACAAATTCCTGTGGGCCGTTAGATCTTAAGGAGAAGCAGGGGAGATACATGAGTATTTCCACAGGGTACAAAGCTCAAGACGAATAGAGCCATTGATCCAATCCAGCCAGAGCCGTTGGATTATTCGCGAAATCGCCTATCGAGATTTCGTGAGGAAAGAGTCGTAAATTTGGTAATGGGAATCGCGATATAGTGATACGCGATATCCCGACAGTCAAAGGATAGTGTGTGGCCCACAGCAGAGTCGGTGAATGGAGGACAGGTGGCACGAGTCATCGGAGTTTCGCAGCGAGAAGTGTCGAAAACATTGCAGTAGGATTCGCGAAATCGCGAACCCCGAATTCCCAATAGAGGTGATGGGACGCTGAAAGGTCAACTCGCATGCGTGTCGGGTAATCGGCATATCGGGAGTCGGGAGTCGGTAAAACGAAGTGTTCGACATCGCGAGTAGAGAAATCGTGACAGTAGAAGTCCCGACAGGGTAAAGATAAGGTCAGCGTTGACTGAGGTATCAGGTCTCGGTGATCTGAGAGTATAGTGTTCGATCATTGACCTTATGAAATCGTGAAGTCCAATCCTCCGAGTGCAGAGAGGGGATCGCACGGAGAATTTTGTGGGTGCAGATTTCCTGATAGGGAAATAGAAGAGCTATTTAAGAGTTCTTCGGGCCATGAGAAAGAGAAGATTTTGTGAGCGGGCATGCCTACGGGTGCGTGTTGCATCAACAGAGGCTATGATGTTGTTTTTAGCAATGGAAAATCCTACCTGCAACATAAAGCAACAGGTCAAGTCAAGAAGATAGTGATTTGAGTTAAGAATCTCTACATGCTGGAGGTAGATGGTTGCAATGCCATGATAGGCAAGGCAAAAAAAGTGGTCAGCTGGGATGAGGGCGAATTATGGCACAGGAGATTGGGCCATCTTCATCATGGAGCCTTGAAGATCATGCAACAAATATCTACTGGACTTCCAAGGGGAACACTTGCTTAGTTAGATCAGTGCAAGGGGTGCACCCTAGGGAAGTATGTAAAGTCCACCTTTCATGAAAAAGAGAACCGTGCTTTGGTGATCCTGGAGACAATTCACATGGACATGTGTGGACCATTCTTGGTTGCTTCAACAGCAAAACATAGGTATTATGTTATTTGTGTTGATGATTTTTATCGTAAATGCTAGATATTCTTCATGCAGAAGAAGGATCAAACATTCTCAAAGTTCTGTGAGTTTAAAGCATTGGTGGAGAAAGAGTCGGGGAAGCAAGTGAAGGCTCTAAGGAGCGATAATGGTGGAGAATACATCTCTAACAAATTCAAAGAATTCTGTAGCAGAGAAGGAATTCAGAGAGAACTCATAGCACCTCATAACCCACAACAAAATGAGGTCGTGGAGAGAAAGAACAGAACAATCGTGGGTGCATCACGAGCGATGTTGCATGATCAGGGCCTACCAATGCATTTGTGGGCAGAAGCATGCAATACTGCGATTTATGTTCATAACCATTGTCCTCATAGAGTACTTGGCATGAGTACACCTGAAGAATCTTTAACTGGTAAGAAACCAGATGTTTCTCATTTTAAAAATTTTGGCGCATCTGTTTATGTGCATGTGACCAAGGATTCCAGGAAGAAGTTGGAACCGACTGCTGAAGTTGGGATATTTGTGGGGTACATAGAAACACCCCATAATTATCGTGTGCATTTTCCAAACAGTAATATGACTGTTATGTGACGGGATATAAAATTCGATGACGGGAAAGCCATGCGGTTGTCGCTTGAGAGGGAGCTAGACTTGCATGTAGAAAAGGAACTGTTGGTTCCCAAAGATGAGTCTCAAGATGTGGATCAGCCACATGAAGAGGTTCATGGAGTGGAGGAAACCACTCAAGCAGATCCATGCATTAGAAATGGTAGAAAGCACACCATGGAAGCTGACAGGTTGAGACTAGATGCTGCATAGAATGTAGGAGCCCCTACTTCACAGTGCAGACAAAGACAGTCTCCTGATCGATTTGCTGGATACATGGCTCTCATGAGAAAATGTATTGTGACTGAACCATCTTGCTTTCAGGAAGCAGTGTAGGAACCCACTTGGTTTGATGCTATGGTAGAGGAGTATGACTCCATTGTCAAAAATAGTGCATGGGAAATTGTCCCAAGACCGGTCGACAAATCAGTGGTAGGATTGAGATGGATCTACAAGGTAAATCAAGCTACTAATGGGAGTGTGGAGAAATACAAGGCCAGGTTTGTGGCCTGGGGCTTCTCACAGATTGAGGGGATATATTATGATGAGACCTTTGCACCTGTCACAAGGTACTCTTCCATAAGATCCATCCTTGCACTCTCAGCACAGATGGGCTGGCGCATTCATCAGATGGATGTAAAAACTGCGTTCCTCAATGGGATCATTGAGGAAGAAGTGTACATTGAGCAGCCAGAAGGTTTTGAGACCTTTGACAAAGAGTCACATGTGTGCAGACTCAAGAGAGCACTGTATGGGTTGAAGCAAGCACCCCGTGCTTGGTACACTTGGATAGACAACTATTTCACTGGATTGGGCTTCACCAAAAGTGAAGCGGATGCAAACCTATACCAAATTGTGGTGGAGGGTAAGCTTTTAATCATTGTGCTTTATGTTGATGATTTAATATTGACTGGTGATGAGTAGTTGATACACTCATGCAAGGAGGACCTTGCAAAGGAGTTTGAGATGAAGGATTTGGGCCTTCTTCATTATTTTCTTGTATTGGAAATATGGCAGCAAGATGGTGAACTTTTTGTGTCTCAAGGAAAGTATGCAAGAGAGATACTGGGTAAGTTTCACATGGAGGGCTACAAACCCATGGATACTCCTCTTCTAGGAAACTGGAGGAAAGAGGATGCTACTTCTGGAGAGGTAGTGAATGCTACTGTCTATCGACAGTTAGTGGGTTCGTTAATGTACTTAGTGAACATGAGACCGGACATTTTCTATGCGGTTAACCAGCTAAGTCAAGCGATGGTTAAGCCTACCAAACTCTTTTGGAAGGCGGGTAAGCATGTCCTGAGATATCTGAAGGGCACATCTAAGTATGGATTATGGTACAAACAGACGGATGAGGTGAAGTTTCATGGCTTCACGGATGCAGATTGGGCGGGCAGCCCAACAGACATAAAGAGCACATCAAGGGGGATATTTAGTATCGGATCTACAGTTGTTTCTTGGTACAGCAGGAAACAGAGATCCGTGGCACTTAGTTCAATGGAAGCGTAATACATGGCAGCGAGCCAAGCTGCATGTGAGGCTATCTGAATGAGGAAGATCTTGGTTGGTTTGTTTGGTTCTCATTTAGATCCGACAATGATTTATTATGATAATCAGAGTTGCATTAAACTCTCAATTAATCATGTGTTTCATGACAGATCTAAGCATATAGATATCCGGTATCATCATCTCAGAGATTGTGTGCAGCGGAAGATCATGTTGCTTCAATACATTCCTACAAAATATCAAGATGCAGACATTCTGACGAAGGTGCTCACCAGGAGCAAATTCAAATATCATAGAGACAGAATTGGGGTGAAGGATAATCCCTTTCTTGTTGAGAGGGAGTGTTGAAAATTCAACAAGAAACATGTGTCTAATTTACTTTTCCGTTAATTAAATTAGACAATAAATATTAATCTATTATTTCATTCATAATTGAGTGAGTTGGATTTGTAACAGAATTATAAGTGTAGTTAAGTGAGTTAAGATCAGTTGTACTAGTTGTAACTAAACATGCACTAGTGAGAGTTCAGTTAATCACTGAACTCACATGCAACTGAAGATTTGCCACAGTTAACTACATGCATGTCAGATCCAGTGGAGACCCAGTTGAGATAACAGGTGAAAGGGACAGTTTGGCTATCAGTTGTGATTTGATCACACATGCAGTGGATATGCTTATGAGCATGTGCAAACTAGGCAATTTGTATCAATTGTGAGAATTCGAATTGCAGAGATTGTGCAGAGGACGCAAGATGTTTGGACACAGGAATTGGCTCATGTATTTGCTAATTTGTGTATGACAGTGTGAAACGATTGTATTGTACTAAGAGCTCTTGGATTAGAGTTTTGTATGAGATTGTTTCATGATTCATGATATACATAATATATGATAGTGAGGTTTTTTAGCTTTACGCTTTCCCAGTAAAACTTGTGTGTTGTGTGTTCTTGATATTCACTTTATGATTGTGGTTGTGATCGTGGTTTAATTTTCCACAAGAATCATAGTAGAAGCGATTTTGTATTTAACAGTGGCGTAATTGTTAGATCAGGAGAATCGCAGGAAATGCTTAATTTGTATTGAAATTTCTATAGAACACTCTTATTGTTTATCATTTGACTTGTAAACTGGTTTATTTTAAGGTAAATATCCCTTTAAATGAACATTGTAAACATTATGTTGAGTATACATTTCTTCTTGCAATTTTGATTTAGTCGCAAGGTCGTCTTCACACAAGGTGGTGGTAGATAGTAATTATTTTTGTCACTTGCACTCACTACCATTGTTCCTTAGTGATAAACTCAAATTGAATTAACAAATCAATGCATAACTAACAATTAGCAATTCGTTCAAATATCACCGTGAAATTT
>ML778238.1:1023742-1038643 GCA_009831015.1 Picea engelmannii | reverse complement strand
TATGTAATTTTTATGTTGTTTTTTTTTTATATATCAATTTTTTATACTAGAGTATTTGACAGATATGTGTCTATTGTGTGCAAATGTGGAACCAGTGCGACCTGCTAATTATGCAAGGAACAGGCATCATCCTCGGCCAGGGGCCGCACCTACCGCCACAGGGGGGGCAACAGCAGCAGGAGAGCTTCCAGATAGGGAGGCTGAGAGGGTTTTGAGACGAGTTGAGTGAAAATTTACCTCGCTCACCTACACAGTCCCTATGGAAGAGATTAAGGATCTACCACCATCTATGTAGCCTCATGTAGTGGGGGCACCACGGACGTGGGTCCGATTGTTTCGGTGTTTGGCAAACATTGTTGATCATTACAACAAGGCCCATAGGCCCTGACCTTAGTTAGTCTAGACTTTTCACATGCCGAGAGCACTACTTGTATATATGTTTTGAGGGCATAAGCCCCATGACTCGTTACTGGTCATACTTTTGAGGCGCTTGTGTCCACCTATGTACTCTGATGATTATGATATTATATATGGATTTTTATGTCTTTTTGTGTCTTATGAATCATATTTGTATTTAAAAAAGTATTTACATGTTTATGTGTATGTCCTTTCATATGTGTGCAAGATGCCAATCTAAAATTTGATTAGCTAAAGTACCTGTAATTTGGTTTAATCTCCTAGGAACATGAAAATATGTAATATAATCAAAGCTTTGTTCTAAGAGACGTACCCTAAGGAATCGTTGGTGTAAAGTCGGATCATGAACGTGGTAGACTCTATTTAACTGAGACACAACCATATGAGCATCTAAATAGACCCAAAGATGAGAGATACCAAATGACAGGGCATCACGAAGCAACTCAATAACTACACTATACTCGGCGACATTGTTTGTGGTGTCACCTAAGCATATACCTCCGGAAGATAATAACTGGCCTCGAGGTGTAAAAATTACCCAAGCTGCGGAGGCAAGCCTCTGAGTGTGTCGTCTAGCACCATCTGCATACCCAATGAACACCTCAGATTCACTTGACATCTGCCACAGTGACAAAATATAACATCAAAAATGACACGTCCATAATACTAAAAGAAACTAGAAAGTAATAATACAAAGACTATACATATGTTACAAAAAGTTACCCATGGTGACCTACCTATGAGTAATACTTCTTGAGGTAGAGCCCATTTCTAGGCTCTGCCAAAGCATTTCCCTCAAAGTCAACCAGACGATAAGCGCCCATTTTTAGAACCTCTTTTATGATGAAAGGTCCGAACCACATGGGTTTGAATTTTCCTGCCCTTAGGGGGTCCTTATCTTGGTCATAGACTAGGACAAGGTCACCTTCTGAGAAAACCCGAGGATGAACGGACCGATCATGCTGACACTTGACTTTATGTTTGTGAGCCTTGTTGGCTAGGGCCACATCACGATGCTGCTGATTGAGCCGCTCAAGGTATAATAACCGTTCTTCAAGTGGAGAAGTGTCTGGCAATAATTGTACTGCCAACTTTAGGGATGGGATCTGACATTCGATAGGCAAGACTACTTCTAGCCTGTAAATGAGTTGAAAAGGTGAGAAACCAGTTGCAGTCTTAACAAATGTTCGGTAAGCCCATAATTCCGATTATAACATCAAATGCCAATTTGACTTGGTTGAGTTGATCGTTCATTGTAGGATGGTCTTAAGATATTTATTTACAGCTTCCACCTGACCATTTTCTTGGGGTAGTAGGGTGACGAATGTTCTTTCCGCAACCCAAGATTTGATGTTAACTCGATCATCATCTGGTTCTGAAAGTGACTGCCATGGTCAGTGACAATCTCTCTCAGGACGCCGAACCTTGATATTATCTGGTTGAATAAAAAGAGAGTCACAGTCTCTCCATCATCCTTAAACGTTGGCATAGCTTCGACCCACTTCGTGAAGTAGTCTATGGGTACAATGATATAATGTTGCCCCCTTGCTGAAGGAGGGTTGCAGGTAGTGTAATCAATCCCCCACTTGGTGAAGGGACCAACTGTGATGACAGGAAACATGGGAGCGAGATGTTCCCTCATCTTCCGAGAGAAGATCTGACACGAGTGGCACTTCTTGACCAACTCGATACAATCTTTGATTAGTGTCGGCCAGAAGTAACCTACTCGTAAAATCTTTTGGGTTGTTGCCAACCCAGAAAAATGACTTCCACATGCTCCAGTATGGAAATCATTAAGCACGATAACTGCTTCTTCGTGAGTGAGACATCGACGCAGGATGAAATCTACACCTCTTCGATACAATGTATCATCAAGTATGAGATAATTCTTGGCCTGATAGCGTATACGGCGACGCTCATCACAAGAAGCAGAGGTGGGGCACTTCAAAGTCTGGAGATAGATAAATATATCTCCGTACCAGGGATTCGAAGATGTGATCAAAAACATATCTCCTCTGATATGTGACTCTTCAGGCACAACATCACCTGACTCAACCGGAAGTTCTGAAATAAGTTCTGTGAAGACCAGTGACTTCTTGGATTTCAATGAAACGAAATCTAAGTCAAACTCCTGGAGGACAACTATCCATCTAATGATCTTTTCGCCTATTCCCCATCATGTCAACATGTACTGGAATGGATTCACAACAACAATGACGGTGGTCTTACGAAATAGAACATAATGATGGAACTGTTGAACATCATGGACTGTTGCCAACGCAAGTTTTTCGATATGAGAATAATTGAGTTCTGGTCCGACTAGGCCTCGGCTCAGGTAATAGATCACATATTCTGAGAAAAAAATCATCTTCCTGAACTAATACCATGTTGATGGTTAACTCGGCTAGAGCTAGGTATAATAAGAAATCTTTGTTATAGTTAGGTGGCCGAAGCAGAGGAGTAGTTGTGAGGGCATGTTTCAACACTTTGAAAGAGCGTTGAGCGACATCATCCCAATGAAAAGGAACATATTTCTTCAATAAGCGCATAAATCCCTTTGTGATCTTGGCATAGTTAGCGATGAAACGTCTTAAAAAATTCACCTTGCCCTGTAGACTCTGAAGTTGAAGGATTGTGCGTGGGGGAGGCAACTGAATTATTGCCTCAACCTTGAGAGGATCGACCATGATCCCTGTTGTTGACACTATGAAACCTAACAAACGTCCTGATGTTACGCAAAAGCTGCACTTGTTTGGATTCAAGCGAATCCGGAAGTAGCGACATCACTCAAAGATAAGTCGAAGGTGTGTGGGATGATCCGTTCTCTTACGAGATCGAGATGCTAAATCATCTAAATAGGCCTCGACTATATGCTTGAGATCATGGAAAGAAAAAGACATGGCCCGCTGAAAGGTTGCGCAAGCATTTTTGAGACCAAAGGGCATCTTACGATACACAAATGTACCCCATGGACAAATGAATGTCATTTTCTGCTGGTCTTCGGGTTTGATTTGTATTTGATTATATCCTGAAAAACCATCCATGAAAGAGAAGGCCTCACAACCTGCACATTCATCAATTATCTGGTTGATGAATGGTGTGGAAAAATTATCTTTTGGACAGGCCTTGTTCAAATCACGGAAATCCATACATACACGAACAGGCTTGGCATCTTGATAAGTTGTGATTTCATGTTCGACTATTTTTGGATCGATGCCTAGAATTTCCTCGTAAGACCAGGCAAAAACATTGCAGAATTATTTAAATAGATCTGTGTAGATTTGAATCTCTCCGGGGGAGTAGTCAGCTTCGACGAAAACATTCTCCACGACGCCAGGGGTTCTAGAGATATTAATCAGTATGGTTTTAATGATGGTTTCCATATTACCCTTGGCATAGACCTCGTGTGTAGCTAAGGGATTAATAGGACAAGACCTATCTCCAGTCATAGTCAAGGTGAATTCTCCAGCTTCGATTCTGTTTAACTCTGGGAGGAAGTATGATCTGTGATGGAGATCATCCCAGAGTTTGTCCGGACTAGTCATTGCTTCAATTATTGCTTCATCAGAGGGAAATACTAAGTCTAATGAATCGGTGTCATTGAGAGAACCTTAAGCCCAAATAGGCTCTAGAGGCGGATCTAACTCTTGTGTAGAAGTTGGATCTGTGTTGGTCGAAGCTTGTTGGATGAAAGAGTACACTACTTCAGCTGCGGACAAGGGAATGGACATGCCCGGGTGCCCTGTCCCATCCATCATGGTCGATGGGGAAGGAATTATCCATGGATCATTAAAGTAAGTTGTGTGAAATGAAGAAACTTGGAAAATATCAACCTTATGGTGGTCGGATATGAACTTGACATCACCTTGAGGGGGCGAGTAATCGAAGGTACCCATCAAAGATGGGCACAAACCAACCCCTACGTTGACTACGCCTGGTTTGGGATTATCAATCATCGGGACTGCGGACACCCCCAATGAAGGGTCAGGTCTGGAGAAAGACAATTGATCAATGGTCAAAGTCTGGTCCTTGTGTGGAAACAACAAGACCCAGAAAACTATAGCAACCACTGCTTGCATGGCATAAGTCCAAGTCCTTCCTAACAAAATATTGTAGTCAAGGGAGGCGTCAACTACTTCTACCTCGACACACATGGTATTCCCTCCTAACTACACAGGGAAAGAGGGAATGATACCATGCGATCGGAACGAACGATCGTCGAAAGAAGTGAGAAGAGTAGGTGACGGAGACAAAATGGGCTAGCCAATGGCCTTCCAACATGCCAACGATATAGCACATGTCGAGGCGCCCTCATCAACCACCGTGCAGAAAATATTTTGAGTAAAAGTTTTTGTGGGGTGAGCCACTACTATATGAAATGCTACGTGGTAAGGCAGATGAGGTTTTAAGTCGGTTGTATTCAGCATGATTGTACCCGAATTACAAGTCTCGGTAGATCCTAAAATAGTTAACAAAGATTTCCTCTGGGAAAGGTATCTTTGGAGGACTTCCAAAGCAGACATCGCATAAGGGGTTTGAGACAAATCCTCCACCATAGAATAGTTCTAGGCGGCCCTTGCGTTTGGGTTGTGAGAAGCTTTTTTGAACGCACCTTTTGGGATGTGTGTCATTGTTTCACCCAAAGTCTTCTCGATTTGGAGAGGAAGAGATGGGAGTTCGGCTTCTTTTCCCTTCTCATAAGTGCTTGGTTTACTGTATTCATGTGCTCTACTCAATATAAAAGCATCACCCTTCATCATATACACATTCGCAGATGCGGAATTGTTTGAAGATGGAGCGGGTCCTTGACTGCCCCCTTCCGCACTTGTAGAGGCTTGGGTTAGCTTTTGCCCATGCTGAAATGGATTGGTTAAAACGACAGGTTGTTGTTGTGTAACAAACTTTTGGGCCTCTGCAAGCCGAGGACATTGGTGGGTCGAGTGGTCTTCCACGCACAGGTTGCACGGATACCTTGCCTTTCATTTCTCAATGTTTCCCCCGCCAGCATTATTAGTGGGTTTCTTATCCCCCTTACCCTTCTTTCATTGTTTTTTCTTTCCTTTCGGCTACTGGGTGGCCTTTGGATTTGTCGATTTCACTGTGTGTACATCCAACATTTTAGTAGGGGAAGAAGCCAAAACAGTAGCTTGGCTAGCTGTTGTGTGTTGTATAGACAATTGTTGCAATTACTTCGTCAGTTGCTCAGTGGGCTTTGTTTGTGCTGAACCAACAATACCATCGCCATGTGGTCTATCTCTCTGTCGGTTTTTATCAAGTATTGAGCGTGGCGCATATGGAAAGATCTCGTATAATAAACCAGACTGAGAATAAATTATCTCAAGCTGTTGAGCTCTCATGATGGTGTCTTCTTCGGAAAACACTCCTGACGACACGACGTCTTTGGATAACTATGGGACCAAAGACTTAAGGAACCACTCAAGAAAGAATGCTAGTGGGACTGGCACCTTAATTAAACTCTTTCGGCATCTCCATTCTCAGATGTGATCAGAGATATGGTCTTCTTTTGTCTATGCGAAATTGGCCAGCAATTATGTGCCAACGTCGTATCTCATAGGTAATTGCAAATGGTTTAGGAAAGCTATTGCCAATTTTCCGAAGGAAGAGTATCTTGAGCAGTCGAGCTCAATGTACCATTTCACGGCACTCCCAATGAGAGTACGTTGAAACAATCACAACTGTACATAGTCGTCTTTCAACGAGTTAGACGAGCACCAAAGATGGAAGGTGGTCACATGATCCCCTGGATCTTCGTTAGGCTTGGCTTCAAATTTTGGTATGTTTGAAGACAACTTCGCTGGCATAGGGGCCAATGCAGATCTTGATAGACAGGGTCATTCAACAACCTCGTCAAATCTGGAAAATGCAAGGTTTCCAGGAAAGGTAGTTTGGGTTGTTGGTGATAACCATGGAAAAAGGGACCTAGAGTTTGACTGGCACCAGGTTGCTAGGAAAAGTTTGGTTGCTCGCCTGGGTTCTGGTAAAAACCATGTCCATGCCCAACGTACAGATTCTGCATGTGAGGAGACATCATTGGTTGATTCCCAAAATAGGATGTAGATGGTTGGGCATGCATTACATTCGCAGGACTTTGGAAGGGTTTCCCCATGCCGATCCCATGGGGATAGGCATAGTACCTTGTCCAGGGTTCCATTGGTTGTGAAACGAATTGCCCCAGATCAACATTCCTGACGAGGGAACTGATCCCTGCTAGGAATTCCAAGGCCCTGATGCAGAAGAAGTTCCTGGGTTTGCCCCCTGTGCAGGAATAGTACCCTGCATAGGAATAGGTTTTCTGTAACCAGGATTGCCCCCAATCGGGAAAGTAGCTGACGGGAAAGCATTGTTACCAAACGCACCGAACAAAGAAAATGGTGTCGAACCTACTGGCATATTATGTGAAGGTGGTCTTTGACTCCCTGCTCCAAATAAACTATGGTGTGTAGGTGGCCTAGCGGATTGCTGGTGGGTGCCACCGAGCGAAGGGGATGAAAGAGGTATATGACCTCCCTCGTAAGGGAAAGCATTAAAAGGAGTTGAAGTGTCCCCCATGTGGCCTTGCAAAGGAGCCTTAGAGCTCCCTGCCCCCAGACCTAAAGTCTGTGAAGTGGAATAGGAAAGTACAGGACTTGTACCTAAGCTAGGCATCTCGTATGAGGATGGAGGGCCTATAGCACTTGGTGTGAAAGGGGTTGTGGCCACTGCCATAGACGGGATCAAACCACTGTGCGAGGTAGAGGCATTCGAGACCATGGTGGATCGTACTGATGACGGTGGGTTAGGAGGTGGAAACTCTTCTGTGGTGACAACCATAGTGGGAATTGAAGAAATCCTAGAAGGAGTGACAACATTAGTTTCCATTCCTGTGTGTGACACTGTCTGGCACTCATAAGGGTGAATCGGTATGATGATGGGTGTTGAAAGATCAGTGGTTAGAGTTTCAGGTGGACCAAGAGCTTTCGTTCGAAAGTCTAAAATGGTCATTTCCTCCGAATGTTGGTCGGGCACGATTTCTTGTGACCCGGTCGCTTCAAAAGACCCTTGTTGGTCTAGCTTTCGCCTTAGTGGTGGCGGGGGTGGCTCTAGTGTAACCGGTGACAGGCCCAGAAGCCTTCATGACCGGTGGAGCTCATGATCCTCCACTATGTGAGAAGATCAAAGACACCCTAGGGATTTCTATTCATTCAAAAAACAACACACACTAAAAAAAGTCCCTACAAGATAAAACAAGCAAACACTAAACTAATTGGAAGAACAGTTACAACAACCAACACTAGAGAAACTTACCGGTGCAAGTGAAACTCGAACATGGAAGAACCCTCCGGGTATACTCTACAAAGTCTGGCCCGATGTCTGTCCTAGGTACCACGGTATACCCCCGCAGTCACCTGTGTATGTCTCTAAAAAGATAGGCAACTAGGTTGCCAGTGTGCGAACAGTCACCAGGTGGGTACAGTCGACAATCAGGTACACCACAATGAGCAGAGTATCGAGCCCAAAACCCGTCAAGGGTATCAAAGGTAAGTGGTCTGGAAGACAACTGAGGACCTCGAACAGATTCAAGACCCATGAATCTCCATGGCAAATGCAATTGATGGAATCCCAAGACAATCCCTCTATATGTGTTCTCCACTACGATTGATCCAGCTTTGGAGGGGTTATCTCTGCTACCTTTCCGCACGTGACCTTGTGTTTATCTCCTATGTTAGAGGGGGGTCCCGAATAACTTTCACGATAGTGGACTTTGACACTCCCTAACTCAGACTCCAATGCTTGATTTTAATGGCCTTGAAGAGTTTCCTCTCCAACCTAATTCAAGGCCCTAATCCTAAACTAGTTGGTTGACCCTACAAACATAAAAAGTCTAATGAATTTTAGATTTAGCGTTAATTTTTATGGCTTGTCTTAAGTCAAAGGTTATGAAAGTGAAACTAGTGATGCTTGAAAGACGAAAGAAAAAATAAACAGAAAGCTGGAAACAAAATACCTTCTCTTAACTCAAATCTTAAACAACTTTTCAAACTTAAAATTTTTCTAAGATTTTTGAACAACAAACTCAAAGAAGGATTTCACTCGACTATGAGCTACTTATGATCTAAGTAAATCGTCCAGAACTTATGAAAGCAAAGACTTTTCCCTGGTTACTAATGCAAAACAACACTTGTTAACCAAACAAAGAAATAAAAGTTTTTTTTTTTTTTTTATTTGAATGCTCACAAAGCAAAAAAGGAAAAATATCAACAAGTCAAAACCAAGAAAACTTCTGGCCTAAGCGCAAATCTCAAAGAGTCACTTTAAAAATCACACAAAAACAAATTAAAATTGGACTCTCACACTTGTCTAAAAATCTTATAAAATAAAATTTTGAAGAAAAACTTCTTAATGAAAAAGAAAGTTATTGCTATGATCAAACCTAAGTTATTGACTTCTATGACAGAGACCCAAAAACCTAAGAGGTATAACTCTTGTTAGAGGAAAGGATGATGGCCTCACCTTCAACAAAAATTTTCTCCACAAGCACACTGCTAATAGTTCAACAGCAAGCGTGTGCACGCGAGCTGTGGAAAGTCAGAGCGCGTGTACACGTGTGCTGAGCTTATACAAGCCACGTGTATCCCTGAAACTTTGAGACAAATAAAAATCTAAGCAATCCATCCCAGGCATAGACTACTGGTACTGAGAACCAGGATCTCTTGAAGACTCAGACACTTACTTTAACAGAAAAAATAAAACAATTCAAGGAAAAATTCATAGAACAAACCAATCTGAGGTGAAACCTAAGCTATAGACTGCAAACAACAAAGACTAGAAAGAGTTCCAAAAATCCCCTGAGAAGGACTAATTATGACAGGGAAGAGGATGATTGCCTCTCTAAAAGAAATTTTCTAGAATCATACACGCGACTGACACTTCCTCAGCTAGCATGTACACGTGGGCTGTGAGAATGTAGGGCACGGGTACACGTGTGCATACCTTATACAGGCCACGTGTACCTCTGTGGGTCTCGAAAAAAAAAATATAGTCAAGCAAAGACACAGAGATAACTGGTATGAAGACCAGAATCTCTGTTAGCTCAGGCTTTTGCAGAAACTTTAAAAACAGGAAATGAAACCAATTCTTAAAAATACCCTAGACAAAACATTCCCAGAAACCCTATATCTTCCGCAGTATGGTCGCCAATTCTGTTGTGAGTGGGAAATCCCTCTATGGACTATCACTTAGGGTTTTATCATGCATGCAGAAAAGACCTAAAGATTCCTACTTTCTATCGTCGTCCCGGACCTAATCCCCATTATTCTTAAGCAAATACGTAGTTAAGAAGATCAAGTGAGCATACCTTATTTCGGGCGTTTGATATCGATCCTTCTTCATGCTTGATCACTCTTTGACTACAGCTCTCCTCCCAAGGATAGCCTGCATTCACACAAGAAAAACAAAGAACTCCACATGCATTTGATCTACAGATTAATGGGTTAGAGATTCAATCAATATGTATGCAATAAACCATGAAAACCTCATATGGTGGGACATGAAAAGTACTTCTTTATTATTAACTTCAACAAATCAACTTACATTGATGAAGCCAGCCACTGCTCCACGAACCTGGTCATGGGATCCTCTTCAATTGTCCTCCAACTTCTTTGCTCTATATTTCTCTTTGCACAAGGATGGCTAAAGGTTGGGACAAAGGGAATGCGCAATCGGGTATAGTTTCTTTACTATGATTCTCCTCTTCCAAATGGGACCCCTAACCCTTCTTTTATAGGCTAGAAGAAGCTAGGTATTTGGTTGAACCCTCGGCCATGCATGGCCGAAAGGTTTAGTTAACTCACCCAAAGTTGTGTGTTCCGTCAACAACTTTCCTTTTTCCGTGCTTTTGTAGGTACACGCAGGTTGTCTTGGGTCAGCTAGTGTGTACACATGTGTAGTAATGGAACAGGGTGTGTGGGCCTTTATAAAAGGGGTTTTTAAGAAGAGTTGTTCAACAATGTTTTGGCAAAGAAGGAATCTGAGATGGCTTGATGTCAGGTAATCAAGTCTAGTGCAAATTAGGGTTATAACACAGGGTCCCAAATTTTATGTTGAATCTCTCCACTTGCTTCATTGTTGTCTTGCTACCTTATTGTTTCTTACTGCAACTCTCTTGGCTTCCACATCTTATGATGTAATGCCCCACTGGCTTTGCTTTGGAAATATTCCCTTGTTACTTGTTTCATGTTGCTGCCTTGCTTCCCACTTTCTCTGTTGATGTACATATTCATTTCCTCTACATGACTTCTATGAGACATATTCATCATCAACATCCTTATTAACTCAATCTCAATGTCCAGTCTGTGGTTTGGCTGGTACATCTCTTTGCTGAAAACTTCTTGTTGTTCCCTTGGCTGAATTTTGATGTTGTTGTTGTCCACTAGTTGTTTCTTAGCATCTCCAATTATTCCACTGTTGATTGGCATATACATCTAATCTTTAAAATTAGTTTGAATGGAGTCTTCAACCCTTTTGTAGTCTTCTTGTCTTGCATCCTTAGTCATCCATTCCTCTAAAAATTTCAATTCATCCTCAAAATTCATCAATTGAGGTCTAGTTTCATCCTTAGGAAATAGTCTTGAGGATACTTCCATATCATGCTCATTTTCATCTGCTAGGTCTGAAATTTCCAAATTAAATTGAAAACTAAAATTCACTTTTACCTCCTTAGATGCAAAAAGAAACTCTCCACTTCTAGGAACTTTTGAACATGTTTCCTCTTTGGTTGTAATTTCCCTTTCTGACTCAGGTTCTATCAACAACATTTCCAGTAGCTCTACCTCTTTATCCCATTTTGAAAGAATTGCATCAGGATGCTTCTCTTCAACTTCCCTTTGGCTATCTTCATAAGCCAAGTCTTTTGTGTTCTCTGAATCAATAAGTTCTTCTAACTGCCTATTAGAAATATCATTAGCAAAATCTGTATGTATTCCTCCTTCTTGGTTGTCTTCATGAGACAATCTTGTCTCATCCCCCATAAAAATGTAATTATGATCCTGTATGCTTGAAATTTTTTTATACATTTCTTTTTCTTCCTTCTTAATGTTGACAACTTCAAATGGTTCATTACTTGCTAAACCTACAAACATACACAAATTGTCAGTTTTAAAAACATCAGTCCCTTCAACCTCATTTGACTCCTCTGTCATCATGTCCATATGCTTATCTGAACTCTCAAAAGAGTGCATGAGACTTCCTATAAGTCTCTCATCCTCCTCATCCCCCAAGAAATCTGTGAGACTCTCAATATGTCTCCTCTCAACATCATCCTCTTTGAGGATGTCTCCTTTCTCTGGTTCACAATAGTGAACTTCACCTTTTGTCAATGGACTTAAATTAAACTCAACTCCTATGAGTTTCTCCTTTTCCATCAAAGCATTTAACCTATGATTCAATTCCTCCTTGAGCCTTTCCTCAACTTCTCTTCAAATAACTGCATTACTGGCCATTTGAATTTCTTCTTCATACTCCATCCCTGTCTCTGATTCTCTTTCAACTTTCTTTGTAGCAGTTGTTCCATGTAACTGAGTTGGATATTTAACTCAACCATTTCTCTATCAAGATCTTCTTGAATCATCCTCTTCCATATGCCATTTTCTTTGACATCCTTTCTTCCTTTTCTATGGATTTCCTCTGAACCTCTGTAATGACCATCATTAGTCATTATCTCCATTTCCTTTTTGAACTTCATCTTGTTCACCTGTGAACTGCATTCAAGCCTCCTCTTTCAACAAGTCTCCATACCTATTGCACCATACCTCATCAAGATATCTCCTTTGAGCTTGATTTCTTGGTACCTATGGTTCTCTCTCCTAGAACCTCTTGAGAAAACTCTCCTCCTCTAGGCTCTGTAGTTTCTACTTCCCTTTGAGAACACTTACTTGTTCTCCTTAGTCCAATCTCTATTGGATCTATCAAGGTTCTTTTCCACTGCTTCCTTTCTTCAAGAGCTCACATGCTCTCCTTATGCATTCAAGAAAATTAATGGTTCTCTGTCACAACTCTCCTAGATGTCATGGATACTACCAATCACCTTAGTATGATTTAACCTGCAAATAATCTCAAACCATAGTTAAATTTGAAAACAACACACAATGTATCCAAGATCTATTTATGATCTTTCTCCCTTTTGATTCACTCTTTGGAATCAACCCAATTGTCTTGTCAGACTTCATAAGTTTGAACCTCTCTCTGTGAAATGTCTCTATCCACTTCATATTTCTCTAAATATGAATCCCCCTAGATCATGTCTCTATATTATCAGATTTCACTAAATCTTCACTCTACATATTGTCTCTATACCTCTTCCACCTGTCAACAAAAACTTCATATTTATCATTAACAAAAGAAATATGTTACCTTATACCTCCTCCAATTTCCAGACATTATGTTGATGACCTTCCTTCAATTCCAAAAGAGCATTCACGCTCTGATAACAAATGAACTCCGTCCATTAAAGGTATGCACTATGATACCAAATGAACTCCATTCATTTAAGGTATGCACTTGGATACCAAATTTGATGACCTTAATGGTCAATACCCATAGTATGATGCCATTTTTTACTTAGGCTTCCCATCAAACCCAATAAAGGTTGTCCAAGGATCTATACTCCATTTTGTGCATGTGTTTGATTCAATTACATAGGCCCTTCTTTATATCTATGTTAACTATCTCTGAGAAAATTATCTATACGACCTTTATTTGATCACAATTATGGATCGAAACTCCACTTGAACTTTTTCTTCCACTACGCCTTCAATCCCTTCTTCATATGACCACAAGGTCATGACCTTATTATATGTCGATGCGTGTCAAGCCCTGGATGATCGGGATTATTTCTCACCTTAACCTTCGTGTTAACCCTTGCACGCTTTCCAACTATAAAAACATCTCATTCGTTGATCTCTATTCCTTTTACTTATCAATCAATTGTCTCTAATTGATCTACTAAGCAATCAAGGGTTCCTGTAGCTTTTCCTTTCAAATTTTTGGTTAGCATGTTTCTTCAGTCTATCCCTTCACAGATAAATCAATGATTTAATGAGGAGGATCATTGATCCTGTAGTGATCAATGATCATGAATCGATCCTTCCAAACCTGCAAACAAACTCTAGTGTCTGCAATTATATAAACTCCCTAAATCCGTAGAGACTTGCTTACTGAATTAATTCACATATTTAGCACACACAATTCCTCGAATAAATAGAGTCCTTTTAACACCTATTTCCACATATACATACTATCCAAGACAACAAAGCTTCTCAGCACACGAAAAATTCCTCAATGATACTCAAAACAGAGTATTCCTTTCATTAATCATACATATATTGTACATAGATTTACGCAAGGCTTCTAATGCTTTCCCTGACCTGATTTTAAATCAATAGGCCTACCTATATTTCCTTGGCCTAATTCTATTCTCTCTAAAATGGCCATTTCCCTGTGCTCTGATCTCCTATTTTAGCCAACCTCCCTTAGTCTGATTTTCTCTTTCACTCACCAACTTATCTATGGCCTGATCTGCTATTATGGGCCAACCTCCCTTGGTATGAATTTGTATTTCACTGACCAACCTTGATTGCCTCTAAGGATTACAATTTTATACAAAAGGATTATGAACTAAAATTATTTCCAGATCCAAAATAATCTCAACCAAATCCATAAGGATCTTCAAGATCCCCAAATCACTCAACAATTTCCTCAGGATCCTCTCAGATATACAAGTTACTCATTCAACTCCTATATTAGGATTCTCAATCTTCATGAGATCTACAATTATCCTAAGATATCTCAATTCCTCTCAACTATCGAGATCTCTTCTTAGAAGCAAATTTGATTACAATACAATCCACTCACACATTCTAAAACTCCTCTAAAACTTAGGAAATTACAATAAAATTCCTTTAGGGAACCAACTCACTAGGAAAATGAAACACCCCCTATCAAATGTACAAGATCTTGAGACGCGGGATTCTCTTCCATCACTCCTCGACTCTTTATTCCATTTTGACAACGAAGTAAACGAAGAGTTTCTCTTTAAGATAATGCCTACCCGATGTACTCTCATCTTCTATGAGATACCATGGAGTTGTAAACAACCTCATTATGCCCCCCGGTCAAGAAACCTTCCAAAGGTAAGTGCATTCTTACAACTTCTTAAGTCTCCTCTTCCCTTAGTTTCAGGAACAAAATTGAAGGCCAAGACTCCTCTTCATTTTTTTGTTAGTGTTGAAATGCAAAGAATTAAGACTCGTAGAAAGTATTTATCTACATGCTTGTATCATTATTATTTTCACTTTTTGGGTACCCTCCTTTCCCCTTTTGGGGGAATATATATTAGGTTCTTTAATCTATGAGGATTTACATTCTTTATTTTCAAATTGTACAATATTTTCACCAATTGTAAGAGGTGATCATCAAAATAGTGGACCA
>ML778238.1:979850-990873 GCA_009831015.1 Picea engelmannii | reverse complement strand
TCCTGAGGCATTCTTCCAGACCGCCTCTGTTCCATTCCGCATTGGTGTTGAGCTTGTCTTTTATAATCTTTGAAACTTGTCCTTATGCAGGACAAAAAACAAATAGATGAGTCACAGATTCAACATCATATTTGCAAAGCACACATCAGTTGGTTCCATTCCACCCCTTTTAATACCATTATCCCACATTGAGAGATTGTTCTTTAAGGCTAGTCAGAGGGTTAATTTGCATCTCAAGGGAGCTTTGAATTTCCATAATGGCTTCCACCACCACATGGGAGGGACCACCTGTCTTTCCTCTTACCAAGCTTTGTAACCTAGTTTCATAGTGAAGGACCCATTCCCATTCCTAGATATTTGGGGCCCTTAAATTCTTAATCATATGATCTGTTAGTCTTCTTAATCATATGATTTGTTGGTCTAAAGTGATCGGACATGAAATCAATCCTCTATGGATAAGCTTGCAAGGTACTTAAAGCACATAACCCTAACCCAAAGAGAATTTCCTTGGGTTAATCTCCATAAGTTCTTACCAGCTAACACACGCGTGAATAGATGGATATCCTTTAGTCCCCAACCCCCAAATTCCTTTAGGGAGTCTACAACGGTCCAACTTGCAAGATGGACTCCCCCTGAGGCATTTTGACCTGCCCATAAATACTCAATACTTAATCTTTGTACCTTGTCCAACACTCCTTTAGGAATGGCCACAATCGAGTTCCAGTATACTGGAGTGCTTTCCAGAACTAATTTTATCAGGACCAGCCTATCGCCTCTAGATAGTAATCTATTAACCCACATAGATATTATTGATTTTACTCTACGGATGAACCAATCCCATTCCTCCCCTTTGTAACCATCTGGTTTAAGAAAAAAACCTAGGTATTTGAATCCATCGGCTACGTTCTTTCTTTGAGCTCGGATTAGGTTTTGAAAGGAGTTCGCTTCCGCTTGGGAGCATTTGTTGAGTAGTATGTATGAATTCTCCGAGTTGATATTCATACATGCTGCTTTGCACTAAAGGTCTATAATTATTTTTGACGCCACTAGGTCTCTAACCGATCCAAACACACTACAAAAGACATCATCGAAAATTAATAGGTGTGAAACAATCTTCGAGTTTGACACCTTTACCCCCCTCATCTGGTTTTGGGACCGGCCTTCTTTAATCAACCGACTTAAACCTTTCACTATTAAAAGAAAAAGGAAGGGGGAAAGAGGGCACCCTTGACGAAGGTCTCTCGAGGATTTAAAAAAGTGAGAAGGAGAACCATTAATAAGCACAATGAAGGATGCACTTTGAATATATCCCATTATCTAGTTCACCATGTTCACATTAATACCAATCTGAAGGAGAGCCAAATGTAAGAAAGTCCAGCTTACCTTGTCGTATGCCTTTGATAGATCCAATTTTAAGATGGCAGATTTAATGTTCTTCTTCTTAACTATATGGAGGACCTCTAACGCATTTGTCTATTTTGCAAGAAACCAAATTGTTCATCCCCAATTACTTCATTGAGCATAGGTTTTATCCTTCTTGCAATGATTTTGGAGATCATTTTGTAAACCACAGTGCAACATGAAATGGGTCTAAAGTCCCCAAAGGAGATCACATTTTCCCTTTTGGGGATAAGATAGAAAAGTAGAGCTCAGAGCTTTGTGTATTCTTCCCACCCTTTGGGATTCTCTTACTATTAATAACAAATCCTCCTTAATTAAGTCATAAAAGGATTTGAAGAACTCTATTATAAATCCATCCAACCCAGGGATTTTACTATTCTGCATGGAATTAAGGGCTACACAAAGTTCTAATTCTAAAACTACCGGAGTCTGATTCATTTCTTCATTAAATATCGAAGGTAATTTAGTCACAACTTTTAGAGTTTCCTAGATTGGACATCCGACAGGCGCAATAAAGATATTTTCAAAAACTCTTGTGCAACTTATGCTTTCTCATGGAAAGAAATCACCATAATTCCTTCTTCATTCCTAATTTCCCATATAGAGTTTAAATTCCTTCGATGGTTGGCATAATGATGGAAGAACTTTGTATTGTTGTCCCCTACCTGTAGCCACAAAGCTCTACTTTTTTGTCGCCATTCTTGTTCATCTTTCTTTAGCCACAAAGATTTCCTTGCCTCCAGTGTTTTAAGATCCTCCATCTGAGCCTCACAAAGGGCCCCTTCATCTATATAACTTCGGATGTTGGAGAGTCTGGCTTCTATCTCTGAGATCTCCCTATATTTCTTGGCTCGCCAAATTGGGAGCCATTGTTTGATTGCATATTTAGTTTTTATTAAATTGGCTTCGAATTGCACCAGCAAAGGGTTTGACTCTGAAAGGGAAAGCTTAACCCAAGACGAAGTTGCCATCTTCTTAAAATCTTCCTCTTCTAGCCATGTCTGACTCATTTTCAAGGGATTTGGGGGGGCTTCGGACCTGGATTTCCAATGCAAAAGAGATGGGGTGATAGTCTAAACGCCCACCCTCCACCACTGAAGACTTAAACCTTAAACCCAAGTCCAATATAGACTTAGAGACTAGAAATATGTCCAGTCTTTTTGCTACTTCTTCACTTCCAATTCTGAAATTTTGCCAAGTAGGAGAGAGCTTGGTTGGTTCCAAGTATAGCAGCCTAGAGTTTTCAAGGAAGGAGAGAAAGAAACCCCTTTAGCGATCTTCTCTAAGGTTTGGACCCCATACTTCTTTGAGAGAGAGAGTAAAGTTCAAATCTCCTCCTACCACTGATAAGGGATCATTGTAAACACCTCCACATAAAATTCTTTCCAAAAGGGGATCCTATCAGCATAGGTTCCATAAATGTTGATAGCAGAAAAGGAAAAGGAACAATCTTTCTGTTTAAGTTTGATAATTGAGATGGATGACTGAAAAGAAGAGGAAGAGATAGCCTTAAAATCTGGGCTCCAACCTATGAGAAGCCCTCCTGACAGACCTTCAACATCCATCGAACTGAAGGACCAATTATTCAACCAATACCCAACCATCTTTGCGGCTTTGTCGCCCATGCACATAGTCTCCTAAAGCATGATTATATCATGCCTAAGGCTTAGGAGGAGCCTTTTGAAGGAAAAATTTTTTTAGGGCCCCCAGTACCTCTGCAATTAAAGGAGAGAATGATCATTTTGAAGGAGGGGGCAGGGTGCTCCCTGCTCTAAAAGCCCTGGAAATATTAGTTTGGGTTCCTTTATGAAATTCCGCAACAACCTTCTCCTTGGATTTTAGCATAAATGACTTTCTCCCAGCTTTAGAAACCTAGGGAGGGTCCAGGGCTAGTCCACCCTTATATGGGATGAGCCCCTTCGACTTGTCTTTTGATTGAAGGGCACAACTTTTTCCCTATGAAAAAGGGGGCACGAAGACACCTACATACTGACCAGGGAAACCAGTTCAATCAAGGGATCTGGGGAAGGGTGGGGGAAAAAGATAGGGGGATCCATAGAAGCATCTGGGGAGGGACCCACAAGATCGAGGGGAGAGGCTTCACTCTGCATAGGGGTATTCGAGTCTTCGCAATTCAGAATAGGGGAGAGGGCAGGGGAAGGCATAACCTATTTATGTTGAAGAGGTTCCTTAGACGAGGGCGGGGAAGGGGGAGGAGGAGATGGGACCACACCACCAACCTCAACGAAAACTTCCAATAATGAATCAAAAGGATGAAATGGAATAGAGACTGACTCAAAATTAAGCATACCTAGCAAAGGAGGTTGCATGGCCAATTCCCCCAAAGCTGAACTGGTGTCGAACACGCTTCCAGGGTCAATGGAGACAACACATACTTTGCCTTCCACTGAGACCTCTTCTGCATGAGCTTGCCTCCCTATAATTTTCTTCGTGCGACAAAATTTGAAAGGAGGAGTAGCCACGGGCATCACTTGCATGCATTGGGCTCGAATAAGACCATGACAACCATGGCATCAAAATGGAATTTTCCAGTAATCCACCCTCTAATGCCATGTTCGATCCTCAAACACAATGTCGATGTTGCCTACCAATCCCTCCCGAACACCAACCTCCACTTGAATCCACGTCCATCTAGAGTAATGTTTTAGAGGCCTAACTAGGCTTGAGCCCCACCAAAGTCCCCAGTTTGTTTCCTATTGCTTCCAGGGCTTCCCTCAACCAGAAAGCCAAGGGTAGCCCAAGAAGAATCACCCAAACTTTTAGAAGGGAAACCGATTCATGCATTGTATTGAACCTAACACCGACTCCCAATTTTGAACTAACCAGTTCTAGAGAACCTGATCACCAATATTTTTGCCACAAAATCGACCAACCAATAGTTTTCCTGTGTACCTTGTGACCTCTGAAACAAGAATATCCAGCCCCACTACCATTTTAACAGCTCCTCCCTTGTCTCGAATACACTTAGCACCACTCTTCTACTTCTGGACCTCATTTTTTCGAGCCTCATATCTTCCTTGACTTGCTCCTATACCATAATTGAACCCATCCGTGGCCTTAGGGGAAGACATAGACGGGCGTGTTGAGAAGAAAGGAACTCCGAGCGATAACTTTGGGGGATGAGAACCACCATCTTCGCAAAAATCAAGGGTCCTTACAAGGTCCTTGATTTGCGGATCTGTCCTTCAGTGCTTACTATCCTTTACATGCTTAGAAACCGAGCACCTTGTGTAATATTTCAGACCAGAATTCACATGGAGGGAGGGAAAGGCCTATACCACGAGGTCGAGAAATTCTTCCAGTAATTGGAATGCCCTGTCGGTAGATGGGATTACCTCATAGTCCACTACTAACTCTTCTGAAGGAGATACGGACCCCATCTATCCTTTTCGCGCCGTTCAGTTGAAGAGAAAATCTCGGGTGCCAACTCCGGAAACAAAATTTAATATATTTTTAGAATATTACTTTTCAGGTTATCCCAATATTATAAACAAAATAATATATAGAGATTTTTTTAATATTAAAGAATTTGTTATTTTAGATCTTAATTAAAAGATAAGAAAAAAATATTTTCAATATATTTTATAGTATAATAATAATAATAATTTATTTTTAAGGGTAGGACAAAGAGACATCAAATTGATGGATGGGATTTTTTCCTTTCAACTATTTTATTGATAAAATCTAGAAATACATGTTCTTAATAGGTCGAGAAAATTAGACACATGTAGAGGTCGCATGCCCCTTTATTTAAACTTAGTAAGGAGGAGAATATTCTTAGCCACTAACTATATTTAGTTCCTTTATAATTAAATATAAAATATGAAATATAAATATTGGAATAAGAAAAACATATTTCTAACATATATTCTTATAAAGTCCTTAGCCACTCTCTCCCCACATCATTCATTTCACTGGTAAAGTAGTTGTGAAAGTTATATGGACCATTAGCATTAGCATTATTTGAAATTATCATTAGCATTAACACAACCACTTGTGCCATACAAGATTTCCAATCATCCAAAATTATCTTGTAGCAAAATTAGATAAATTAAATTGAGAATATCTTCTAAGACTTTTTGGTTCTTTCCAGTTTTTGAATTCTTATTTTAGTTTTGATTTTGGGATTATTCTTTAGATTTTAAAATGTCTTAATTTTAGATTTCAAAATGTCCATTTTTATAAGCATTTTTTTTTTTTAAATTAAGAAGTAAACTGGTCATGCCTTTTATTTGTGTTACAGGTAGTCATGTAGCTTAAAATAAGTAGCTTGATTATTTCACATGTATATATAACATTTAATCATGTATTATTATTTTTCTTTTTCTTTTTAAAACAAACACGACTAAATCTTTTTAATAGAATAAACATATAAAAAAAATTCTTATCTTATATTTTAAAATTTCAATCTGAAAATCATCAAAATCATCATCAAAATAATAATCCATTTTTCAAAATAAGATAATTTTAATTGCAATAATTTTATGATTCTCATTGAAACTATGCAGAACTTCCTTGATTTACTTAGACATTACATTTACCCTTTTAAGGATATGCTAGTGATAACTTGGACTCTTTCCAAGTTGTTACCGTATAATCGTAAGACTTTTCAATCCCAATGGTTCACATTACAATAGGCCACATTACAATGGAGATAAGACAAAAGTAGATCTCCTAAAACGAAATATATGTTGTTATGTTGTCTTAGCTTCTTACAACCAACGACAACGGATTTGACAACATTCATAGAAAAATAAGTAGTTAACGAGTGGATTCCAATCAACTCAGCCATATTTTGCTATAAGCCTTTGAAAATTTGACACCCAAACGCTATTGCCAGAACCAACGATCACGAAAATATTCCATCTTCAACTTTCTGCTCCGTTTCAATGCTAGTGTTCTGCAAATTATTTAAATTCGACCACTGATTCATCTTGAGCTTAGATTGACCAAATATATATATATGGTGTGGGCTGGGGTGCGCTGGTTTTTATAAGCAGCGCAAACATACGCTTGTTAGTGATTGCATGAAGAAATAAATGATAAAAACACAAATAATAAATGATAATAATGATGCAATACAAATATTGGGGTGAAGGGATGGTGAAGGTGTTTCATATTTTGCACATTAATTGTAAAATTGGATAGTAGACATAGTTCACAATTATATAGATAAATATTATTTCTATTACATTCCAATCAATATACAATACATGAATATATATAGTTGGAGTCAGATTCAACTAATTCTAAATCTAGGTGGAAATATTGAACAAATATCTCAACTATCTCTATTAAACCAAATCAAATCTCTTAAAGTAACAATACTCTAATAAATAATTAATCATGACATTTCGTCATTATTCTCAGCATGTTTCTCACTACAAGAAATGACTTGGTGTGCAAGGTATGACATATCTTGCTTGTCTCTCTCGATTGCTTTGCTCCTTGTGGCCAAAAATTCGGCCTCTTGACTGAAAGGTAATTATATCAAATACCATTGTTCACAATTACCATCTATCATTATCTTTTTAGAAAAATAAAGTGGCGAATTTAAACCTCGAACGATTATTCGAAGCCTGCAATGTGTGCAGCCTGTCTGTGTTACATACATTGTCTCATCGACCAAAAGATTAAAATATCATTTGGGATTTGTTTCTCTTTGAAGGTTGAGTGATGGGATATTTCAAATAGACTATGTTCACTGATTTTACTGACGCAGGTTGAGTGATGGGATATTTCAAATAGACTATGTTCACTGATTTTACTGACGTACTTAAAAAACGTAATTTTCTTTACTTTGGTGTTTTTGTTTTTTTTTCCTTCCTTAAATGCATTAGCAGTGCAAGTTTTTATTGGCTTATCTTAATTTGTTTATGTAGAGCTATATAATGAAAATTATGGGGTAAAGTCAAAAGATGTTTCTCCAAACTAGGGAAATCGCAGCAAAGCATCTAGTCCCTGCCTCTTTGTTATATTTGTGAGTTTAGTTTCTTATTTGAAATTAGTAAGTAAGTGATATGTGAAAAAAAATATCAAGAATGTTTGTGTATTTAGTTTGGCACTTCAAATCACTGAGTAAGACAAGCGTTATTTTAAATGTATAATGTGTTATAGTGGGTAGAGCTAGAAGAGGTGGTGATGTTTTTTGCCTTCAACTTCTTTTTCTTCTTCTTTGAATTCCTTATTCTCATGATGCTCGTGGAAGACGCAACCCCCTGCTCCCACTGCAACTGCCTCCTCAAGCTTGTGCTTGTGGGTGTGCTATGGATCCTTCTTTTCTGGGTAGCTTCTCATGCTGCACCACATCACACATACATGAAAACAACAACTAATCCAAATTCACAACACTAATACTGATATAAAAAATGAATTGACCTGATCACATAGGATTAGCATTGGAGTTTTCTTCAGAACATATTAAAGAAAATAGATTGGAAAATTGAGATATAAAAAGAGATATGTTATATAGATAATACCAATGCAAAGGCTCCATCAACCACTGTTCCCAGTCCACCCAATTCCTCCAGATGCTTATGCCGCTTCTCCTCCTTCTTTTCCTTCTCATATTCATCAGACTTAACATTCCCCTCACCAAAAACATCTGCAGTCTGGGTCACCTGCTCATCACCATCTTCTTTGTGGTGGTGGAACAGATGGTGTTGTTCTTTCTCCTCAGACATCCTCTCCAAAACATAAATTTCAAAGACAAAGCAGAGACTAGAGTGACCCTCACAATTCTTAGAAAAATGAATAGTAATGGCTAGCTATGTAGATGAGATATATGGTGCATTGTTATATAGGCGACATTGGATGTTGAAGAAGGATTAACATATATACGTTCCAGAATACATACATACGATTGAATTATTCACAATACAATCGTGTCATTGGATGTTAACAACGCGTTGAAACCGCATTCAGTGGGAAGTTGATGGGACTGGGCAATGCATCCCGTGCAATTAATAGCTTCTAAATTTTTTATTTTTGCAGAACTTTCATAATCCAAAGGAGATTGGTAGGTTTGATCAAACACCTACACCGTAATTTGAAGTTCTAATAACCACATACCCTCATGACTACTCCATTGATAATAACAAACATAGCAAACATGTAGTGATGAAAATAGCGAACATGTGATTATAATTAATAATGCATTACTAAAAAAATAAAACTACGCTACATGGATATCATAAAAGCCTCGATAACATAATATAATACCTACATAAGCATGATTATGCAACCCACTTGAGACTCCTTACACATGCAAGAATACACTTGTCTGCCTGAAATGAAATGCAAGCATAAAACTTGAATCGTACTTGGGACATGTTGGTTGAAAGCTTGAAACGTGGATTTGCAAAAGCAGAGGCTGTCAGTGTCTGCACCACTCAAACCCAAATCGAATCTGATAAAGAGAAAGTTACCTGCAAGTCATTTCGAAGAATTTTACATTCTCTCTGATTCTGATCTACACTTATTGTTTGGTTCAGATCTTGTGAAGATCAATGAGATCAATCACCAACATATGAAGAGAAAATTCCTCTCAGAATGTCTTGGTTCAGATCTTGTGAAGATCAGTCAGATTAGTCATCAACATATGAAGAGAAAAGTCCTCCCAGAATGTCTAACAACTGCGTGAATTAGGATTTGAATCCGGAGTTGTAGTGCATGTTTCGTAAAGTCCATCGTAATGCAGTTCATATAGATGCGGGACCAACAAAACTTCTAAATTTTTTTGCTCATGTTTTTGCAGGTGGCAAGGGTTATGGAGAATGTCTTGCCTTTGTTAACAAATCCTTGCAGGGAAGATCTATAAGACATTAAATCCATCACATAGCTCGTGCACTTAAATAAATATCCTACCACCTTTTGGCGTATGCACTATTTTATGTGTCACTTAATGAAATATTACCAAAGAAGCTTAGACACCTTGTCTTTATGAATCCCCACTTGAATTTGTGTGTTATGAGCATTGTTTCTTATTTTCAATATAGGAATTAACATTGTGTTTAGTTTACATACTTCATATTTTTAATCTCACACTCATCATAATGTCATTTGAGTTGTTATCTCTACATGGAGAACTTGCTATTTCTTTTGTGATCTTCTTGTTTTGTGTAGCAACATTGACATCAATGTGACCATGCTTTGTAAATATTTTGAGAATGCCCCATAGCTCTTATTCATCAAACTTATGCATGCATTAGGGATTACACTCTAACATCCCACTCTTTCATGCATTTTGACATGATTTGAGAAACAAAGTGAACAATCGATATCTTCAATAAAAAACTAACATACTTGGTGTTCTTGATGAATAATTTCATTTAGTTTCATGTTTCTATGGATCTTTGGGAGCTCCAAACCATTAACATCTTATCTTAAATAATAAGCAATGGATAGAGTCTTGCTAGATTGTCATGTTCCTAGAGGCCTCTAATGTAGGGTCTTTTCATTGCTTTTATAACGATGTTGATATAATTATTACCCTTCTACTAAAATGTCTTCTTTTCTAATAAGATTTAAAATAAACTTGACTCCCCGATATGCTCAAAATATGAAAGATGCATTGCTCATGCATCATATGGATACATAGAGTACATCCTCTCTTATATTTGTGTTCACAAAAAAAAATAGATTTTGTGATTATGTCTAAAATTTTATATTGTCATTTTTATTTTTTTTAAATTCTTCCAAAAAAAACTTGACTCAATAATTATATATATAACACAAAAAAAAAAATTATATTTGAAATTATAAAGTATGTTTATTATTACTTTCAATTGAAATTTCAAGTTATTTATATAATTTCTGTTTTCACAATTTAAATACATAGAAGGGAAACATTTTATTTAAAATAATTTTTGTGAAAGATGTAGTTAGTTTACTCTTGTAAATTAAAATGCAACTACATTTTCAACTTTTTATCATTAAGTATGCCCTACTCAGTACTTGAAATTAAAATTAGCTGTTCAAATTAAAATTTGATTACTAATGCGACAAACATTATTTTTTATAATTTTATTAAAAAGAACTTGTTACTTGGAGAACATACACATTGTCAATATTAAATCTTTGAACACTTGCGTGGTCTAAATGTCAAAGTTATTCAAATTCCCATGTGGTGGTACTGAAACCAATTTCCGTCTTTGGAGTGGTCTGCCTCGGGAAAATGAAAATGGAAAAAATGAACTGAAAACTGTCAAAGTTGATTTCAAACATTTAAAATATTTAATTCCAATTGTATTTACAGATGCTCTTAATTCCAATTGTATTGAAGCTAGCAGATGTTGTGTCTGTGAAGAAACCAAGGAAAAACTGGACATTCTACGAGAAGCGGTAAGGACTGTTTCGTTGTAAGAGTAAATGACTCCTACTCCGAAGCCCGGAAGTCCTAGGTCTTTCGACAGATTGTAAACAATATGAACACGCTCGCTCTGATCAATTTTATCGGTGGCCAAAATCTCTGCAATGCTTGCGAATTTTGGAGATGAAAAGACTGATCCCGAATAGATCTCGTAGCAGACAAGATGAATGTTCTTCTCAGACACAAATCTAAAGAAAACCGCTTACAAATCTAAATAAATCCGCTTACAAA
>ML778238.1:934763-966708 GCA_009831015.1 Picea engelmannii | reverse complement strand
AGATGATTGATGTTTTAATACTGAATGTATATCAAATACAATACGAATAGGGACGACAGCCGAGGAAATTAGCCACTTAGGCTTCACTTTCTAGAGTATTTGGATTTAGTAACGAGGAGAATATTCTTAGCCACTGACTATACATAATTACTTTATAATTAAATATGAAATGTGAAATATTAATATTAGAATAAGAAAAACATATTTCTAACATACATTCGTATAAAGTCCTTAGCCACTCTCTCCCCACATCATGCATTTCACTAGTAAAGTAGTTGTGAAACTTATATGGATTCATCTACTCATTTTCATTTTATTTCATATTGAATATGTCCAACGGGGACTATCTTATTATTTTAAATTATCATTATCATTAACACAACCACTTATGGCATAAAGTTCAGTTGATATTGACATATAAAAAAACATAAATCTCCCATGTGTGTTATCTCTCTTAATTCATGAATTGCAAGTTCAGGAAATTGTGGGTAAACCCTCGCATCAAATATAGGGAGAATTGAAATTGAAGCAACAAGTCTATTGGCGAGATTGACAAAGTTCCTATGAACTTCGTGAAATTGGATTGAGAGTTTGAAATTTTTTCTGTATGCAGAATAAACGAGGGTTCAAATCCATTTATAAGTGTCGAAGAATATCAACCGACAGATTTCCAACGATGAATAGGAGCCATTGGATCAAGATCATAGAAAATTCCTCACTGCACCTAACTAGAGAATCATGAACATTCGATCCAGATTCATATCGACGGTCCTTGTTATAGTGGACCATGGGCGTCAAAGGTTATAAGGCATTTGAGGCTTCAAAAGTCCCGACAGTCCAATGACAAGAACATATATGACTGTCAAATCCAAATTCAGATTGACAACGACAATATATTGGGGTTTAGAAGGTGAAAGGAAGTTAAAGGAAAGGCGACCAATCTACGTCTAGAAGAGATCAATGACTTCGATTATATCTGTGATAAAGTTTCCAGATCGACGGTCAAGACTTCATAGCCTAGACTTTTAGATGGTGAAATTGTGATCGTTGATCACTAGCAGGATCAATGGTCCATATCATCGCGCATCTCAAACCTTGGGAGTTTTTGGTTGATGAGAAGTGTGAAAATTCTCGATGACGAGAAACGTCAAGTTGACATAAGGAACTCCACTGAGGAAGTGACACATGGTCCATACAAAAGATAACATGTGTTAAAGTCCATTTGGCAGATGGTGCATGTGAAAGCCATGAAATGAGGTGACACTTGGCAACCTAGTAAACAAGTGACATGTGGCAGGTCCATGTTGGCAAGCCCAAAGTGCGTACTGGTAGTTGTACAACATGGATGTGAAGATTGTGACCATTGATCACTAGCAATATCAACGATCCATATTATTTCGGATATTGGACCTCGACAAGTTTATGTCTATTGGAGAGTATAAAAGTTCTGATATCCTGAGACCGAGATGAATAGGATGACGTAAATACATCCATACAAGAAACAACACGTGGTGAGATTATTGTGACCGTTGATCACAAAAGGATCATCAATGATCCATTATGAATGGTGGAGAAGAGGTGTAGATCCAACCGTCAATCTAGAGAGGATATCTATGACCAATATTGAACACGCATAGACAAAGTGCTAGGAGTATAAGCACAAGGTTCAAGCACGTGGTTCGGAAAAGATAAGCACCTGGTCAAAACCATTGGTCACGAGGAGTATTAATACCAAGGATTAAGTGCTTAAGGGAATAAACACCAAGTCACCAACAATGGTCACGTGGAAAAAAGGGGCTTAGATCTAGATGAAAAAGGCGCTTGGGATTTTAGCGCAAGGTTTTAATAGTTGGTCACGAGGAGGATAAGCACCTGGGTTTGAGCACTGTATATAAGAACCAAAAGAGATTGGTGTGAGAATAGATCATTTCAACCTCTGTTCAAGTAGAGAATTTTTGGGCCTGTATAAAGAATTGAGATAATCTTGAGCTTGAAGCTACAACAGAGTTACTTATAACTCTACACCTATGGGTAATCGACATGGTAGGTCACTATCGATTGGTATCAGAGAAAATAAATGCTCTTTGGAATTTTGTAAGGGATATAGAGCAAGAGACAAAGTTTAGTAGAAGAGAACTTGAACAAAATTTTGCAGACAAACAAAAAAAGCATTTAGATTTCCTTAAGTGAATTATTCCAGATTTGATACCATCCCAACCAAGAAGCAGAATTGGGAGAAGATATTGAAGAAACAAGATCTTCGAACAGATCTTACAGGTATTGGTTTAATGTCTTATGATAAAAATTGGTAAAAACATGTTATGTTTGCAGGTAGTAGCAGAAGGAATGGTAGCAACCATTGCAATCAGTAGAGTTGTGATAGAGGGAGAGGAAGCAAGTGAAGCTCTCGGGTGAAGAAGCTAGTGGTAGAACCTTGCAGCAAATGATGTTGTAAATACTTCCAACAGAGAATTGGAAGTGAGGAGGACAAGTAAACTTCTTATAAAATTGTGAGTAGGTGCAGAAGCCAAAGGAGAGCAGGAGTACTCAGGAGGTTCCAGAGGAGAGAACCAAAAGAATACTAGGAGGTCAGTCTCAGGTAAATATTGATGAGGTATTGAGTGGCAAGACATAGAGACTTGCTACAAAGAAGAGTTGATGTAGCTCACAGTGAACTAGGAGAAGTTCACAAGGGAAAATATGGAGATGATTATTGATGGTCATGACAGAGATTCAAAGAAAATATATAGAAAGAGGAGAAAGGATGCCAAAGTAGATGACAAAAAGATGAACCAAGAGGAGTTTGACAGAGAATTTACTAAGGTAAAGGAAACAATCGGTATAGTTTTGAAGCTGCTACAGAAAAACAATGAAGACCAGAGATGGGGATGGAATGTGAAGAAGAAGATCAAGTGGCCTATTGTGCATTTGTCTATGAAGAAATTGATGCACATGTTGAATGCTTTATTGAAGGAAGAGAAACTCAGTGCAATTGATTTTAGAAATAGGACAATGGTGGAAGAAGGAGTTCACTTCTTTGAACTAGAGCAAGGATCATTCCTTGGAGAATATGATGATGGAGATGCTGAAGGGAGACCTGTTGAAATTCTCATGAACTGTTAAGAAAATTCAAAAAATCATGTGGGGATGATGTCAGAGGAATCAAATGAGACCATGGAATCTCATGATTTTAAAACTAATGATTTGTGTGTGTTTACAGGTTGTGCAGAGGATGAAGCTAGAAAGTCAATTGGAACTGTCATAAAGATTGTTGAAGGCAGAGGTATGATTTCTAAAGTCATAGAAAATAGTCATAATTATGTTATGAAGAAAGACAAGATATTGTTATCTCACAAAAATAGTCATGGAGAAGACTATACACAACTTGTAAATGAGGAAGCAGATGATGACAATATTATGAAGTGCTCATACCAACACAAGAAGATTATGCCATATGAGACCCAAAAGTCTCATGGAATTTAAATTAATCATTGGTGTGTGTATGCAGTTTATGAAGACAACCACTAATAAAATGAAGGAATTGAAAAGTAGCATTCAAAGATAATGTTGAGAAATTATGATGAAGAACTAAGGCTATTGGAAGAGTGGTTGATCAATCCAAGGATTAATGAAGACTGCATAGTTGTTGCAGGGACAAATTATTCAATGATACCTAATATAAATAAAGGATTTGAGGCATCAAGAGAAGAAGAAATTGCATACTTTGAAGAGTATTCCCATGGACCTGATGACATCAAGGAAATGAAGACCAAGGAGGTGGCAATAGATGTGTGGAGTCCATATGAAGGATAGAGGCTACAAAAGACAAACCTAGACATGGAGATTGATGATATGTGGATACTAATGATAAAAGTACCTAAGAGGAAGCATACTGAAGTAAGAAGGATAGTCAACAATAGAGTATAGTTGACTATACAAGTTTTCATCAAAAAGGAAAGTGGACAACTGCAGCATAAAATTTGGAGGCCTGAGGAATTGAAGACAACAACAATACAACAACAACATAAGATTTTGGATCTAGGAAGATGGAAGATAACAATGAAGACAACATGCAACAAAACATGTGACAACATCAACACTAAGATCAAAGGGAATGCAATAATTGAACACATGATCAAGAGATCGTGAACATTTTTAACCTTGGGAGTCTGATGCAGGAGCATTTCACCTCCAAAATCAACCTTGTTGATTTGACCTAGGTTTATTTACATTTACTAAGGGAGTGGGTTCCCTAAACTCCAAATTAATGTAATTTATGTTTTAGTGGGATTCTAGAAGGATAGGGTTTGTTTTTTCCCTATTTGAAATGTAATAGCTCAATTGAACAATTAGTTGAGTTTATGTAGATTATCCTAAGTATGGAGGATTTGATTCCATTTGATCCTTAACAATTTTAAAGTATGAGAGTGCTATTATGGTTGTTAGTTTCACTATCATAGGTATTTTTTGATGGGATGGAAGTTGACCTTCCATTCTTAAAATTGTAAGCCTACGAGAAATCAGAAATGTGTATGTAGAGGCAAAGTGAGAAAGAGGTAGATAGGTGTGTGTAAGGAGGCCAAGTGTGGCCAACAGGCCGAACATAGGCCAATTAAATGTAAATCAGGCCTGGAAGGAGAAAGGCCTTGTGTAATTTTATGTACAAATTCATTAATATAATCTTTGTGTGTTTATTTGGTGTCTCTATGTCGTTGTGGAGATTAGGTATGTGTGTGTTATCTCTCTTAATTCGTGAATTGCAGGTTCAGGAAATCGTGGGTAAACCCTCACATAAAAGATAGGGAGAATTGAAACCAAAGCAATGAGTCTGTCAACGAGATTGACAAAGTTCCTATGAACTTCGTGAAATTGGATTGAGAGTTTGAAATTTGTTCTATATGCAGAATAAACTAGGGTTCAAAACCCTTTATAAGTGTTGAAGAATAACAACCATCAGATTGTGAGCAATGAATAGGAGCCAATGGATTGATATCATAGCAAATTCCTTAATGCACGTAATTGAAGAATCATGACCATTCAATCTAGATTCAAATCGATGGTCCTCGTTATAGAATATTGCATACATTGGAGGTTATAATCCATTCCAGGCTGCGAAAGACCTGATAGCCTGGTGACGAGAACATATGTGACCATCAATTCCATAATTAGATCGACGAACGACAATATATTGAGGTTTAGAAGGTGCAAGGAAGTTAAAGGAAAACAACCAATCCACATCTATAAGAGATCAACGGCTCAGATTATATCAGGGATAAAGTTTCCATATCGACAATCCAAACCCCATAGCCTAGACTTATAGATGGTAAAATCATGACCGTTGATCACTATCAAGATCAATGGTCCATATCATCACACATATAAAACCTTGAGAGTTTTTGGTTGATGGGAAGTGTGAAAAGTCTTGATGTCCCGATGCCGAGAAACATTGGGCTGACGTAAGGAAATCCACTGAGGAAGTGATGTTGGATTACTGAGAGGGGGGGTGAATCAGTAATGAGAAATTTTATTACTTTTAACGAAAGTTTCTTTAACAATGTTCAACATTTTATCATTAGCATTCAATATATCATCAATAGTATAATCATAAGCAACATCACATCAACAATATCACATCAGATACACAATACACCAGAATTTACGTGGAAACCCAAATGGGAGAAAACCACGTAATGATTTTCTTATATATCAAAAGAATACACTCATTGAAAGCACCAACTTCCCAATTCTCCAGCTACAACTGGAAGGAGGCTCCAACCCCCTATTCTCAAAATCCAACCTGAAGGAAGCTACAAATCCTTGAGTTCTCTGGCTCCAACCAGAAAGAGGCTACAACTCCATGTCTTCTCTGGCTCAAACTGAAAGGTGGATACAACCACCTATCCTTGCCCCATCCTGTCGCCTTGAAATATAAGTGTAGACCAATTGTCACTATCACAATCTCTGCCACTGTCACTGTCACTATATCATTCACTGTCACTACCACTGTCTCTATCACTGTCGTTGCCACAGTCTGTGTCACTGTCACTTCCACTATCAAATCAACCTGTAACTAATCATCAACAAAACATGTACCATACCATGCCTCAACTGTATACCAACATGTGCATCAATCATGTATCAAAATATATGCCAAATGTAGATACCATATCAACAATGAGTAGCCATTCATATAAAAAACCATGTACCATGTACTAGAGAATCAAGAATATGTACCATATATTGTACTATCAACATGTATAGACCTATACCATATCATCAATGAAGTATCTCAAAGAACCAAGGCATGTTCCTCATGCATATGCCACCATACATCAATAGTATACCTCAACCATGTATAACAACTCAATAATATGAACTATAACAACCATGTCATATGATGAATCAGATATAAGAGTATTCCTCAATCCACCATGCAACCAAGATGTACCATATCCAAGTACCAAACCAACAATGCCAATTATGCCTCAACAATACACCATATCATAACCAAGTGTAACCATAAAAAAAACATATTAGTACCTCTGTCGTTGTCCTGTAACATTATAATGCTGACTTGGAAGTGTCTTCTATCTTCAGGGACCTTATACTATCATTTACCCCAACCTTGTCTCATCCTCACGGGACTAAGACATCATGTCTCGTGGGTCCTCGCTTGATAGGTATACTGCAACCCACGGGGTCCTCGCGGGACACCCTATACCTGACCCACATGGTTAAGATAACTTAGGGTTTCCTCAGAAAATTCACTCTCCTCTACAACTCCGATACTTCTGCACTCCTCCTTCCTTTTCTACCTCATAAATTACCGTCACAACCTTAGCCAAAAGATTACTAGTTCACAAGAAATATTATCGATGAATACGTGTGTGACTGTACTTGTAAATCATTCCTTGCAGTGTATTTATACTAAATCTAGGTAACTCCTATCCTTAATTTAGGTAGTATGTACTTTTCTTGTTACAACCACTTTACCCTTTCATTTAAGACTTGTAACCAACTAGGGGCTTCTAAACCATTCTTCGGGGCTTCCAACTTCACAAGGCCATATCTCCCTAACTGTGAGGAACCACATGGCATTCCACATATCACCAGAAATGGAACGAAAAGTAATATCAATATATAAGGGTCTTTCCTATATTCACACTATTATTCATGTCCATATTCCTCATTCAAATTAGGGTACCAAAACCACACAGTCGGGTCTTCTTCAAGGGTTGACATCAATGACAACCAATATTTCAACAATATCCCCCTTTGGCATTGATGGAAACACTTAGGCATGGAAATACTCATGCTCATGCTCATGCTCCCCATGTATGCATGCCTCTATTGTCTCCATTTTTTCTCTCTCTCTCTGTCTCTTGTTTCTTTTCACTAATTCCATGCCTTGGTTCTTTCTCTCCCCCTTTGAAATCAATGGAAAAGGGTAATCCTCCTCTAGAGATTTTCCTCCTATCTACAAGCCTCTAGTTTATTTACTGATCTTTCTCTTCATGGTGCTTCCTCATGTAACTCTCTTATGTATATGAAAATCATTTAATAAGTTCTTTACTTGGACTCTTCAAGAATTATGTTTCTCTCCCATGGTCTTGTTGAGATTGATGTCGTGTGGATCACTGTGTGGTAGAAACTACTCTAATTTTTTGTTGAAGATACTCAAAATTTTCCCTTGCAATCGATTTGGTGAATATATCTACAATCTGCTCTTTTGTCCTGACATACTCTAGATTGATTTTCTTCTCTGTAGCATGTTCCCATAGAAAGTGATACTTGATTGGAATGTGATTCGTCTTAGAGTGCATCATTGGATTCTTGGAGATACTAATGGAGCCGGTGTTGTCACAAAATATTGAAACGGTATCATCATACTTCACATGTATATCCTGCAAAGTTTGCTTCATCCAAAAAACCTGAGTACAACATATTGTTGCTGCAATGTATTCTACTTCTGTTGTAGGCAAAGATATTGATGACTATTTCTTTCTTAACCATGATACTAGGAACTCACCTAAGTAGAACTCTATTCCACTTGTACTTATTCTATAATCATTGCACCTTGCCCAATTTGCATCTGTGTAGGAAAAAAGAGATAGATCCTCCCCTTTGGATACCATAATCCAAACTCTTCTATAACTTTGAGATATTTGATTATCCTCTTCACTGCCATAACATGTGATTCCTTTGGTGTTTCTTGAAACCTTGCAACCTATCCAATTGCCTGCATCACATTTGGTCGAGACATTGTCACATAGAGTAAATTTCCAATCATCGATCTGTACAGTCTTTGGTCTGCATACTTAGAATCATCATCCTTACTTAACTTGCAACTGGTTTGCATAGGACTACTTATTGGTTTTCAATATTCCATTCCAAACTTCTTTAACATTTCTCTGATATACTTGGTATGGAAGATGAAGATACCTTTGTCATGCTAACATATCTATAGTCCCAAGAAGAAGGTTAACTCACAAAGCAAGGATATACCAAACTTGTTATGCATGTCTTTGGAAAACTTCTGACTCATCCTATCATCATCACTTCCGAAGATAATTTCATCTACATAAACTTCAATGATCAATATACTATCTCGATCCACCTTTATGTAGAGATTGTTGTCTTCATTTCCCTTCCTGAACCCTTTTTGTTCTAGATACATGTCTAGTATTGAATACCACACTCTATGGGAATGGTTGAGTCCATACAATGCTTTCTTCAACTTGCAAACATAATCTTCCCTTTCTGATAACATAAAACCTTCAGGTTGTTTGATGTATACTTCTTCTAATTCTCCATTTAGAAAGGCTGGCTTTACATCCATCTAATATACCTTGATTCTTTTTTAACATGCCTAGGATGAGATCAATCTGATTGCTTCCATCCTGACAACTGGGGAAAAGGTCTCTTCAAAATCTATACCTTCAACTTGAGAGTATACTTTGCATATCAATATTGCTTTGTTCCTGGTAACTTGTCCATTCTCATTCAATTTGTTTCTTAATACCAACTTTGTACCAATGATGTTCTTTTTCTTCAACCTTGGAACCAGTTCCCATGTTTCATTCTTCTCTATCTGATCTAAATCTTCATCCATAGATTTGATCCAATGTTCATCCTTTTTGGATAATTCAAAACTACTTGGCTCAATTGTAGATAGTAGTGCTAGGTGTTGTTGTTCTGGTGAACAAATTATTCTTCTAGTTTCAACTCCTACATATTTAATCCCAATAATCTGTTCTGGTGGATGATTCTTCTGCACTCGTTTGCTAGGTTTCTTTGGAGGTTCTTGGAGATCTTGCTGATCATTTTATTCTTTCTCTTCTTCTGACTGCTCTTGTTCTTATTCCTTTTATACTTTTTCTTCCTTCAATTATTCTTTGTGATCCTGTTCCACTGATTCTTTGCTTCCTTATTTTATCTTCCGTCCATCAATCTCATCAATTGTCACATTGATTATTTCCACTGTTTTTTTTGAGTCTTATATTAATTCATTTGTATTCTTTTCCCTTGCTTGAATACCCAACCAATATGCCTTTATCAACTCGAGAGTCAAATTTTCTAATCCTTCCATCTTCTCTTTTGATATAACATTTGCTTCCAAACACTCTGAAATGATTCACATTTGTTGGTCTTCCTTTCCATAGCTCGTAGGGAGTCTTATCACTTTTATTTTTGAGAATTCCTCTGTTATGTATGTGAATTTTTGTATGCACTACATGTACCCAAAATGTGTCTCTCAAATTGGAATCCATCAACATGGTTCTGGCCATTTCCTGTACTATTATGTTCTTCCTTTCGAAAAATTCATTTTCTTGAGGTGTCTTGGCTACTGAGAATTTTATCTTTATCCCATGTTCATTATAGAAGTCCATGAATTCCTTTGATGTAAAATCTCCTCCATTGTCTAATCTCAAACACTTGATTTTCGATTCAGTTTCAGTTTCAACCATCTCTTTGTATATCTTGAAGTGTTTGAATGCTTCTAAATTCTTCTTGAGAAAGAAAACTACAATCATTCTTTTGTAGTCATCAACCAGTAGCATGAAGTATTGTTCACCATTCAATCCCTTCATTCTTGTTGGTCCAACTAGATCAATATGTACAATTTCCAGTGGTTTTGTTGTGGAATACTCTTTTGATTTGAATTTGGTCTTGGTTTTTTTTCCCTGTAGACAATGTTTGCATAGAGTATTTGTTGGCTTTGAGATCTCGACAATTTCCCTTACTACTTCCTTTTTTCTAACTTTGACAAGATTATCAAAATTTATGTGACCCATTCTTCTATGCTAGAGCCAAATTTCACCATCCTTTCCTAGGAAAAAAATTTCCTTTCCAATTTCATTTAGAACATATATTTTGGTTGGAGTTCTTATAATTGTAGCCACCAACTTGCTTGATTTTGCTTTCCTTATATCAAAGTTTTTTGAGTCAAATACAAGTCTGTGTCTTTGTCACACATTTGACTTACACTTAGTAGATTGTGCTTCATGTCTTCGACCAATAGAACATTTTCTACCATGCTGTCCTTGCTTCCAAGTTTGACTATACATTTTCCTATAATTTGGCTGATTTGTCATTTCCAAACAAAACTGATCCATCTCTTTCCTTTTTCAGAGTTAGAAACTTGTCCTTATCACCTATCATATGCTTTGAGCAACCACCGTCAACATACCATCCATGTTTCTTGTGTTGATCTTGTAAAGAAAGGTTGAATTCGTTAGTGTTGAATTGATCCTACTTCTTTATCCATATCCTTTGTGGTTTCTGCTTATGACTATTGATACTCTTCTTTGGTTCCCTAGGAGGAACAATCAATCTACAATCTTTGGCCATGTGTCCAAAGTTGTTGCATTTACAGAATTTTATTTCAACACTCAAGGATTAAAATATGTTGTAGCTTCTACTCTATGCTTCATGAGGCCTTATTGGATAACCATCTCTTGTGTAGCCCTTATAGTTTCTTCTGTTCTTGGTATTGACTCCATAATTCACAACTTTGTGCCCAAAATTATTACACGAATACCATAAAACAAGAAAAATAGTTTGATACATGGGAGTGGAAGATCCTCTGAATGGTGCTTCTCTTTTGAATCCTTCTTCATTTTGAGGTCTTTCTATAGCTAGTTGTTGTTGATATTGACTTATGAATCTTCTAGGTGGTGCAATTTATCTGCAATATTCATCATGAATCTTCTTGTCTTCTTCCTTCTTAGGGGAACCTATGATGACTTCTACATAGCTTCTTGGTTTTCCTTCTTGTTTTGTCGTTTTGGAGCTCGAGATTTTCTCTATATGTATCTAGTTGTATCCTAGTCCAGATATGTCATAGTATGCTTTGAATACTAATGATCTCATCCAGTATTTTGTTGCTATTTTGTTGCATGTCCTTCTTCTGAAGATCTTTTCTTAGAGTGACTATCTCTACTTCCAAGCCTTCAATGATCTTGTCCTTTTCATCTAACTTCCCTCTGAGTGATTCTTCAATTCTTTTTTCTTTTTCTACCTGTATTTTTAACTTAGTGATCATCTGCTCGACTTATTCAGAGTTGGAGTTATGAGATCCTTCTTTCTTCTTTAGTTCTGCCTAGAGTGACTTGATTTTCTTTCTTTCAATACTTAGATCTTTTAGGGAACTGATCAATTCTACTCTTTAATTGGCTTCTTCCTCTTCTTCAAAATATTATACTGCCATGAAAATTACTATTTCTGTATAATTGTCGTTGTCTTCATGTTCGTCTGATGAGGAACTATCTTCCTTGGTGCAGAGACTTTTCTTGAAGAATTTATTTTTATTTCTTCTACCCTTTTGATTTTGATTTTTGATTTTTAGAGTCTTCATCTTCATCATTTTCCTTATTCTTATGAAGACATTTAGAAGCAAAATGACCAATACCACCACAATGAAAAAATTTCAAAGGAAGCATACCTTTGTATTTTCCGGTTCCTCTTTTCAACTTTATGACAAAGTTTTCCATTTCTTCATCTTCTTCTTCTAAATCATCTCTGCAACTACAATTTGATTTTGGACTTTGTTTGTCTTTCTTCTTTTTCTTCTTGGATGCCTTGAAAGTTGATTCCTTCGTGATTGGATTATCTTTCTCTATCCTCTTCTCATAGGTAGTGAGTATCCCATATAACTCGTCCATGTTCATTGTAGCTAGGTCCACTCTTTCTTCTAGAGCTAGAATCTTTGAATCAAATCTCATTGGTAGAGGTCTTAATACCTTTTTAACAACAACTTGTTCTTTCATCTCGTCTCCCAAACCTTTGATATTGTTTACTATTTCATTGACTCGTAGAAAGTAAGCTGCAATGTCTTCATATTCAATTGTGTAAGGCCTATTTTTTTACAGAGCCTCATATAAATAAATACTTTCTAATCTCCTACTGAAATTGCTGCAACTTAGTTTAGAATTTTCTTTCATGATTTTTTTTATATACCAGGAAAATAAAATAAAAACATAACTTAGTAAAATACATAGAATGCTTACCTCAACCTACATATTAGTTGATTTAGTCCATTTTTCTGCTTGTTGATGATCATGCCCAACTGCCCCAAACTGAATATTAACCTCCCAACCAACTAGGAACAACCTCTCTGAATCCCTAGCTCTAGGAATCCTTGAGGTTTCCTGGCTCCTGACCCCAAAATACCCAGCAACAACAGTGCCCGGTGAGATTTTCCAAAATGCTTTGTTCCTCCAATTTTCCTCCTCCTCCTTCACCTCTTGTAGAAATTTCCAATGAAAAAATGAGACCCTTCTCCAAGTCCCCTCCTCTCTCAAATCCCCTCATTACTTTCCCAACAACCTGATCCCCCATTAATTCCCAAACAACCTTATCCCCCCATTAATTACTTCACCCACCCTTTAATAATAAAATAATAAAACTCTGATTTAATATATTTTAATAATTAATTAAATTAAAAAAAAAACTATGATAAAAATTAATTGATTTGAGTTGTTACATACACCCACCCTTCAAGAAACTTCATCCCGAAGTTAGAGTAATTTACAATACAAGGGCAACAACACATGATTCATACATCCACATCAAATAAGCAACATCATCAATTTAAAACACTTACACATACTAGTGTACATGTGCAAGGCATGCATGTGTAGCTAGCACATACATGACTCATACATGTACTAATGAAAATAATTACCACACCTAAAGTAATTCTTGCATGCGTCCAATCCAATAAAAAAGACCATTCATTTCATAAAAGATAGTAAACTATTTAAAATGTTCGTGAAATTCCTCAATTACAATAATTTAGCACAAGCAACATTCACTTAGATAATTGTGGTTTAGGGCAATATGTCTTATTATATCATAATTTTTGATGGGTTATATCGAGTGGTTTAAGTTTATCCAACATGATGTTCAATCAACTCATGTTAAATTACTAAGTTGACTTAGGTGTACACGAATAGTGGAGTTCATGTATCTCTTGTGAAGGATTGGAAACATTAGTAATATGTGTGATAAACACCTCAATTGATGCTAGTTGAACAAGACAAGAAATTAAGAATGCTCCCATAAAAAGGATTGATGTTCTTTTAGAAGGAACACTTTGAGAAAAAAGGGGTATCCCTTGGGAAATTGGAAACACTTTCGTTCATAAAATTATTTGGTAGTAGCAATTGCAATGGAGTGTCATGGATTATTAGGCATAATTCCCTTGGAAGAGGGGTGAACTATATAAGCTCACATATTGAAATGCATTAAGTTTTAACAACTACTTGCTCTCTAAGAAGGATTATTCCCTATAAAGAAAAAAAAATATGTAGAGAGAGAGAGAGAGAGAGAGAGAGAGAGAGAGAGAGAGAGAGATGAGGAATGATGAAAACATGATGAAAACAATCCACAATACTTGCTATGGAAAACTTGACACTACGCTTTGTTTTACGGTCGAGGTTGTTTCCACCCACACTTAAGTACATATGAAACTCATATGCATAAGCTACACTCCTAAGCTATCTAAACTTCCATATAATGCACCCCATGTAATTTTCTCCAAAAAAAAAAATTGTAGTGTTTGTTTTAATAGGCCAGTGGTCATCTAGCCTCCTTTCCTGGGAGTACAATTGGTGCTATATAAGTCCACATATCTTCTCATCCACAACACATAACACACAATAATTATGTGTGGGAACCACCATTGGTCTCCAATCATAATATAAGAACACCAAGACAACCTAAAACTCCATGAACTCCTCACGAAGTTGATCCATCTATAACTCACGAGTAATAGATGTCCCTCTTGCAATATCAAAAATAATTAACTATATTTTATTTTAGTAATCTAATTAAATGATATCACACTTATCAAATTCAAATTTGAGGATACTTAAACAGTAAGAGACCTCCTTATTGTCATCTAACCCTCTTTTTTTTTTTTGGCCTACTATAGACATTCCACTCCACTTAGTTTTCACAAACAATATTATTCTTTTGCAAGCTTCATTTATACATTTCAAAACATAATAAAAGTTTATATGGAAGATATTCACTACATTGAAACAAATCAATATGATGTGTTAACCTCGTAACATAGGCACATAAGAATTTTATTCCTTTCTCTTGTATTACTTATTATAAAAAATTTCCTTCTTATTATAACGTATCCAGATAAGATTGGTCACTTGTCATGCCACCATTTATTTTGACAATTTATAATGTAAGTACTCAAACTTTATTAATTTGTATTAGGTGGTATTTTTTTTAAAATAATAATAATAATAATAATAATCTATTTTTAAGGTCACGGTCAAGCCATACACCAAATTGGTGTATGAGACCCCCTTGTTTGTGGGAGCCATACACCAAATTGGTGTATGAGACCCCCTTGTTTGTGGGAGCCATACACCAAATTGGTGTATGAGACCCCCTTGTTTGTGGGACAAGGGACCGCCCAACGATTTGACTGGTAAATTCTACAGAGGTATACATACCCTAACCCCCTCTGGATTTGAACTTGTGACCTCTTAGAAGGAAACACATGTTCTTAACCATTATTATTATATTAATCTCTTCGACAATTTGAATAGACTCATTTTCATACTTTTAAAATATTCAATGGGTAATACCAAAGATAATAGGCAATAGACACATTTCAAATTCTAACCTTACTTAACCTAAAACCTTTTATTACTCTTTCAAACATTTAATGCAAAAATTCTATAAAAATATTTAAAAATAACTTTTATGAAAATTAGTTTTTTTTTTTTTACTAAAAAGACAATTTTATTATTTTATAATAAGTAAAATTTACATGGAACCATTTTCTAAAAAGTCAACTTAATTCAACTAAATCACCTTAACTCAATTAATAATGTAGATATTAATTAAATTATAATAATATGAAAAATAAATGAACTTATCTCAATTAAACTACGAGTTGAGATATTAAAAAAATTAAATTATACATACATAATTAGTTTAACCTGCTATATATACAAACTGTGAAAATAAATTTGACACGTCACCATACATTAGGGACGTAAAATTTTATGTTCTCAAAATTTAAGAAGAAGAGAAATCAACGCATGTCAATTCCTAGACTCTTTGCCATACACTTACACTGCATAATGGAAGTCCACACTAAATTTCTTTGTGGTAAGAATCTATGCATGTCATGCAAATCTCATTGCAATTAAAAATCTATCAAAACTAAAACACACACACATATATTTGGAAAAATATTTGTACCCTATCTTCTATTTGTAAAATGTCTAATCATTACTATATTTATACGTTATACTATATTAATATTTTGATTTGATTTGATTTATTATTATTAATTTTTTTAAAATTGTTCTTATATTATAATGGCTAAGCAATAACATTTGAGATTTTGATATTTTTCTTATCTAATCATTTTTTTTAAGCAAATTGTTCTTCCATTATGAGGGCTACTTGTCCATCTGTAAATTGAATTAAAGGCATTTATACACTATCCATAATGAATATCTGAGGTGAAGATATCATCTCTCAATCATATTTCTACCTATTTACCTTCTGGCGAATCATATTTATCCATCTCTCAGGTGTAGATCTCATTTCTCCTTACCCAATATTCATTTCTCAATCATATTTATACCTACGTTCTCGCCATTCATCAACATCTTGAATGTGTCTGTGTGAGCTGTGGGTGGGATTTTACTGCAACATGTGTACTATGTGGTCGTATCGACTCTTGAGATTGAATATTTTATGAGTTTTGAAAGGCCATTTCTTCATCTCTTACAGAGCTACCTGTCCCGTCGTTCTACTCTCTGCTATTCCAGCTACGGGCCAATTTCCACTTGGGTTCTTATCACATTGACTCTTTCAATTTATCTTTATTTTAATAATATTTTTGTTTGTAGGAACCTTTCACTCCACAACCCTCTCAATTTAAACACTGACAAAATCTTTAAACATCATCAATTTGTGATAAGAAGAATCTAGCTACTTTGTCCTATCATCTTTCCACGCCATGTTCATAGTCTGCGCGGGGCCGTCATCCATTAAAGGAACCATTTGTCTGATTTGGTTGGTTAGGTATACAAAACTGAGTTTCCATCCTAGGATTTCACAATTGTGAATCACTCGTTTCTTCTTAACCCCTTAACCCCTTTTCCCCGACTGTCTGTCTTGTTGTTCCTCTTCCCACTCTTCTTTTCCTAAACCCTGGCTACTCTTTGGTGGCTTCACGCTTGGTCTCAGCCGCTAGCCAGTGTATCGACCTTTGTGAGTGTGCTTCTTGGTGCTTAGTGCAACTCTCGGGTGCTTGGCTTGTGGCTTGAAGGCTTGGATATTGGGTTAAAATACCCAATCTATGCACCACCACGTCGTCTATGTTGCAAGCTCTTGTGTGTCAAATTCGCTTAGTCTCTATTTTTTTATTTTTCCTTCAGACATCAGTGTTTGATATATCAAATCCCACCTAAAATATTTGAACAATCACAAAACTATTGTATTGGGAAATTTTACTCGGTTGCGATTCTAATTTATTGGGGCAATAAAGATGGTTAGAACCCTTTTTTAGGGCGGCTTTTTGAAGTGTCACTCGATTTCTTCAAATTTAGGGGCAGTTTCTTGAAGTGGGTGCTCAATTTTTTTCAATATTAGTGCAGATTTTTCATAGTGGGTTCGATATTTGAGCTGATTATTGTGGCTTGGATTTTGCGCATTAGTGCACTTGGTCTCTACAACATTTTCCATTGGAACTCACATGTTAATTGAGCCCTTTCGCCATATTACATGTACAATTTTTTTAAGGAAGAAAAGAAACTTTCCACAATGCCACCGACATGGGTTTCCCAGTGTTACTTACCTCTCTGGGTCTATTTGCAACCATATATGCATTTGGGTACTTCATAATATATTCAAGAACTGGAAGGGGAATAACAGGTTCAAGGTTGCGAGTTGTGGCATCTCATTCGTTCATGCAACCATTTCCTGCATTCTCTCTTCTTACGACATGCACAACAACCCATGGAAGATTGATGCACCCAACAAAGATTTAGAGAAAAAAACATGGAGTTCAACACTGCATATTTCGTTTTGGACTTGCTCCACTATTTGCTTGCCAACCCATCTGATCACCTTTTTATTTTTCACCATATTACAACTTCCTTCTACCTGGTAACTTGCAAGTACTATGCAGGCCATGGAACAATCCGAGAGAATTATTGCGACACTACATAGGGACCTAAATTTTTTGGTTGATCTCGACTGAATCACAAGGAGAAGAGCTCTAGAGAGGTTGAAAAAGCAGTTGCTTCAGGGTGAATAACATGATTCCCCAAATTATTTGGCAGACCTTTAGGTTTCCTGGGATGATACGATTCTTACAAAAGTGATGAAAGCTGTCTATGATAGTGTTGAAAAAAATGCATGGAACTGGCTATTCACCTAATAAGTGGAGTCGTAAACAATATTTATAATGTGGGTCAAATAGTGGCATTGAGTGTACCATTAATAACAGAAAGTATGGGTCAACTTCCATTGCTTGAGAAGTCAGAAGAGGTCCATCTACAAATGATAAACTTTCTAGGCAATGGGTGCATGGCACGATGCTCTGGAGATACTCTTAAACTCGTAGTGGAACATCTTATTCAGGTTTTGTGAATTTCCCTTGGAGATCAGTTTCATGAAATTAAAAAAATGCATCTAGGGCTATTGTTATGCTTATAGAGCTTGCAAGCGAAGAGTTTAGTGAAATGTCAGAGAAACTTCTGCCTAATATTGGACATACACATTCTAAGGTAAGGATAGCTACACTTGAGGCTATCAATTCTATTTTATTATGTGGATTGTCGACTGGAATGGTTGGAGATGTATTGGTTCTTTCCGTGAGGGTATTAGGGTTGGAGCGAATGATAGCAGTGCATGAGCCTTTTTTTTGTATATATTGTGGGATGGCTTGGATATGCAACTGATAACAAAGGCACAAAAAACCATTAGTGCACTAAAAATGAGGTGGATCCTAGAACTTATGCTCCACAACTAGTGTTCTTATTATTATTAGGTCTTTCAAACGATTCTGCTGATATTGCAGAAATGACACTTAATTTGGTGGAAGGCGTTGGAGAAGTGTACCTGAAGTTTGAGTACTCTAGTGAATATAGACATGCAAATATGGAAGATAAAGAATTTGTTGTTTGGTAGACGGGAACTTTCAGACAATAGGTTTAATGAGGGCACATAGTCAGCAGTAGACAAAGATATATACTAATGTTTGGTAGAGGGTGCTTTCAGACAATCAGTTTAATGAGGGTAACCAAGAAACAGAGAAGATAATAGAGAGGTTGCTTTTAGAATATTTGTATAGAACTAAATGTTTATTGAATCCCATAGAACAAATGAAAATTATAGTGCATGGGCTCAACAGGTTATTGTTATGAAATACTATGTATATTGAATCAATCGCTGCAAGTTTTTTTTTTCTCAATATGAGGTACATCTCTATGTTAGATGCTATATTTAAGTCTGATTTCCATGGGTAATGGGCTAGATCTATTGGGAATTTAAAGCACATAAATTTTTGAATGAATTTATGTAGGACAAAGCTCAAGTTGGCACAAAGACAAAAATCCCAATGTTGTGGGTGGTCAAGCCCTGGTTTTAGTTTTGAAACCGGGCTCTGATACCATATGTAAGGCCTATTTTTTTTATAGAGCCTCATATAAATGAATACTTTCTAATATCCTAATGAAATTGATGCAACTTAGTTTAGAATATTCTTTCATGATTTTTTTTATATACCAGGAAAATAAAACAACAGCATAATAAAAACATAACTTAATAAAATACATATAATGCTTACCTCAACCTGTATATTAGTTGATTTAGTCCCTTTTTATGCTTGTTGATGATCATGCCCAACTACCCCAAACCGAATATTAGCCTCTTAGCCAACAAGAAACAACCTCTCCGGCTCCCTAGCTCCAGGAATCCGTGCGGTTTCCTGGCCCCCGACCCCAAAATTCCCAGCAACAATAGTGCCCTGTGAGAGTTTCCAACATGCTATGTTCCTCCAATTTTCCTCCTCCTCCTTCACCTCTTGTAGAAATTTCCAATGCAAAAATGAGACCCCTCTCCAATTCCCCTCCTCTCTTCCTTATCCTCCTCTCTCAAATCCCCCTCATTACTTTCCCAAAAACCTTATCCCCCCATTAATTCCCCAACAACCTTATCCCCCCATTAATTACTTCACCCACCCTTTAATAATAAAATAATAAAACTTTGATTTAATATATTTTAACAATTAATTAAATTTAAAATAAATAAATAAAAACTATGATAAAAATTAATTGATTTTGGTTGTTACAAATTGTTTGAATTTGGATCTAAAGGTTTGAAGTTTAGCTTCCTTGACTTTGGTGTCTCCTTCGTAGATATTCATAAGCTTGTCCCAAATTTCTTTTGAAGATTCATAGTTCATAACCTTGGTATATATTGATTTAGTTACACCATTTAGGATTAAATTTCTAGCCTTTGAATCATTTTCTTCAATTTTATTTCAATCTTTATCTGTTAGGGGAGTGGCTAGTGCTTTGTATCCATCTACTACCACTCTCCAAACATCAAATCCTTGTGCATGCACATATATCTTCATTCTTCTGCTCCAGAAGGCATAGTACTCGCCATCAAACTGTGGTATCCCAATCTTAGTGTAATCCATTATCTCCTTCTAGTGGTTATATTGATTCTTAAAGGACCTCCTCTGATACCAATTGTTGGATTATTGAGAGGGGGGGTGAATCAATAATGAGAAATTTTATCGCTTTTAACCACAATATTCTTTAACAATGTTCAACAGTTTATCATTGTAATTCAATATATCATCAATAGTATAATCATAAGCAACATCACATCAATAATATCACATAAGATACACAATACACCCAAATTTAGGTGGAAATCCAAATGGGAGAAAATCACAAAATGATTTTCTTATATATCAAAATAATACATTCATTGGAAGCACCAAATTCCCAATTATCTAGCTGGAACTGGAAAGAGGCTCCAACCTCTTATTCTCAAGCTCCAACCTGAAGGAAACTACAACTCCCTGAGTTCTCTGGCTCCAATTAGAATGAGGCTACAACCCCCTGTGTTCTCTGGCTCCAACCGAAAGGTGGCTACAACCACCTATCCTTGCCCTGTCCTACCGCCCTGAAATATAAGTGTAGACCAACTATCACTACCACAATATTTTCCACTGTCACCATATCTTTCACTGTCACTACCACTTTCTCTTTCATTGTCACTGCCATTGTCTCTATCACTATCACTTCCACTGTCACATCAATCTATGATCTAGGTGGATATTGGTGGCTACCCACCTATTCCAGCTGGCTCCTCTTGACAATTTTTAGTTCAATACATTATTCTGTATTTCTTTGTAATTATGGATTCTACACTTTTGGGTCTATATGAATCCCTGCACAGCTTCCAGGTGGAGATTTTTGGCCACCCACCTAATCCAACTAGATTATTTTAAAAAATTTCATGTCAGTGCATCTTTCTGGACTTCCAGGGTTGTTTTTGGGCCCTAAACAATGTCTTTTTGGCTTGCCACAATAAAATTTTTTCATCATAATGTGTAGATCACGAAAATACCTTTCCAATGGGCTATCATGCGCTTAAAACAGAGGTCGTATGAAAAATTTACGACTCCAAGAAGTTGAGGTACCAACTTACCCATCGGGGCCCACATAACTTTTTACGTTTCATCTTCTAGAGTTAGGTTTTTGGATGACTAGGGTTTTGGAATTCATGAGTAATATTAAAAAGGCCTCTGGAGCCTCATTGTAATCATTTTTTTTCATACAGATGCACGTAGCAGCCACATCTCTTCTCAAATATAGCTACCACCATTCGAGCAAGTTGTTTTCAGTTTTGCATTTTTACAACTTTAGCCTATTTTATTTATTAATTAGAAGTTATTGTTCACTAGATATATGTTTTTGATCTCTGTATCTCTGTGTTATTGTATTCAGTCTGTTATTCATTTTGTTTCACTCATAAATTTGGATCAATGGTATCAGATCGGTCTGTTCTTCATTTATTTTTCTTCATGCATGTCCTTGACAAGATCTAGGTACAAGAAGTTGGGAATTGAACCAGTTGATCCTTTACAGGATCGGCCACGCCAAGCCCGACAACAACCCATGGGGGACGAGAAGAAATATTATGGGGTAGCATATCCTTTTAAAATGTTTCTCGAGGAAGGCCTTGCGCGACAAAGGAACAAAATGATGGACAACTTTGCACAGATCCTTTGATGTATTCCCACAAGAGACACATCTTCATCAAGTGGTCATGCAACCCCCTTCAAAGTACAAGTAAATTTTTATATTCCATTATTTGAAGGACTGATAGATGCGTATGCTGTAGATAAATGGATGAATCTGCTCGAAGGGTACTTTTCGGTCCACAATTTTTTCGACAGGGAAAATATTACTTTTTCACTCCTCAAGGTCATTCCCCATGTTAAGGACTGGTGGGATACTTACTCTGATCAAAGGGCCATAGATAAATCTGCAATATTTGTGGTCTCCCCCACATGGAATTCCTTTAGGGATTACATTAAAGAAAAATACTACCCTGTTGGAATCTACAAGGACTAGTACACAAGATGGACATGCTGCGTCAGGAAAGGGACCTGGAAGTACCATATTTCACCAATATTTTCCATACCCTGCGCACCAAATTGGGTATGAAAGACTCTAAACGACATCTGGTGCTAAAATATCGTGGTTGTCTACATAGATACATTCAAACAGAAATGAAGTTTCAGGACATTGCATCATTAGGTGTGGCTTATAGATATGTTGTCAAGATCGATTATAAAATTAAGTAGAAGATGCGAGAGATCGGATCTACAAACTCCTCATAGACGAAGCACAAAAAAGGTGGTCCCAACCCATAAAACAAGGGACAAAGAAAATATGTCCACTCTTAGGAGAACCAGTCTAAGTCACAACACAAGAAGGGTAATGAGAAGTCAAATAAAGACATGGGAAAGTGGTGTGAATACCATAAAATACCTTGCCACAACATCGAAGAATGTCGCTCCAAGCAGTCATTGGTGGTTGAGATAATTTTTTTTGAGTCAGAGGCAGATTATGACTCTGAATCAAATCTAGAAGGAGAGAAGTAGATTATCAATTCTGAACCTAATTCCACTATCACTACCACCAAAGTCTATCCAGGCGAACCAGAAGAACCAGAGGAAGGGGAATGGCTCTTTCACTCACATATGTGGGTAAAGGGGGCTCCACTTCATTTTATTGTCGATAGCGATAGTCAGAAGAAACTGATCTCAGAAGAGGTCGTCAAGTGGTTGGACATGCTAATGAAACACACTCACATCCCTATACCATCGGCTGGCTTCGCCAAGGAAGAGATCTCTACGTCAACCAATAGTGTAGTCTTCCCTACGACATCAAGCCCTTCAAATATGAGGTATTATGTGATATATCTCCCCTTAACTTTTGTGATGTTCTTTAGGAAAACCATATTTTTGGAAGCGACATAATGTGTATGAGTCTAGACCCCACAATGTTATTATTACTTTGGGTAGAAAATCATACAGGATACTAGAGGTAGCGTCACCCACCTCTATTTATTTAATCTCTGATGAGAAATGTAGTAAGTTCATTTCACAGACTGGGAAGTTCATCTACTTTGTGAACCGTGCTCATAGTAAACAAAAGGTCACCACCACATCCTTGGAAGCTACACAAAGCCTCTCTTTGCAATAGAAGCAAGTGGATCGAATCATGGAAGAGTACAGAGACATATTCTCCTCACCCACCGAGGTACCAACACACTGCCAAGTCAAGCATCCAATTGATCTAACCCATGGTGCACCTATGCCTAATGGACTAGTCTTGATCGTTGATGGAAAATGACGAAATCAAGCATCAGATCCAAGATCTCCTTCAAAAGGGGCACATCAGACCCAAATCCTCTCCTTGCAGAAGGCCGATTGTACTGGTGTAGAAGAAAGACAGGACCTGGTGGCTCTGCATTGATTACAGAGCACTAAAAAAAATCACAGTCAGGAACTGGTACCTAATTCCCCGAATTGATGTCCTTCTTGAAAAAATCAAGGGGGGAAAAGTTCTTGAGCAAGATTGACCTAAAGGATGGCTACCACCAGGTTCCCATCAAACCTATTGATGTACAGAAGACAACTTTCAAATCTAAAGAAGGTCTCTTTGAATGGCTGGTCATTCCCTTTGTCTTAACAAATGAACTAGCCACTTTCATGAGGTTGATGGATGATGTATTGAGACCCCTCACAAACTATTTTGTGGTGGTATATATGGATGAAATCCTCATCTTCAACAGATATTGGGAGGAGCAAATTGAGCATATTCAACAGGTTTGGAGCACTTTGCGACAACACAATCTATATGCCAACTTGTAAAAATGATCCTTTGGCATGAATAAGGTCCAATAGTTGGGCTACATTGTTGATGAGAAAGGGATACATGTGGATCCAGCTAAGATCCAAGTCATCCGTGATTGGCCAGCCCCGACCACACTAACTGAGCTTCGGAGCTTCTTGGGACTTGCCAAATTCTACTAACGGTTCGTGTTGGGATTCTCCCATATTGCATGGGCCCTCAGCCAAGTGACCAAGGGCGATCGAAGGGAAAATTTTTCATGGGGGAAGGAACAACAAAGAGAATTTGATGATCTGAAGCATCGCTTGTGCTTAGTTGCAGTACTCTCCTTACCTGATCTGTAATAACCATTTGAGATTGAGACTGATGCATCCGATTATGTTGTAGGCGTAGTTCTCACTTAGAATGATCATCCAGTAGCATACCATAGTGATACACTATCAGATACCTTCCAGAAATACCCCACCTATGATAAGGAAATGTATTCCATCGTGCAAGTCTGTCGTCAATGGAAACATTACATTCTAGGAAAGGAGACAATCATCCACACTGATCACAAGCTTTCACAAGCCTTTGCAGTTCATACATACACAAAGGAGGTTGCAAAACGACTACCATAAAAAGTGGTCCACATACCTAAAAAAGTTCCATATCAACATCAAGTATAAGACAGGGAGCACAAATCGTGTCGATGACTTCCTTAGTCGACCTGTCGTCGTTGCACTCACCACCGTGCTTCATTCCTGTGGGAATGAGGCATCTGAGTGGCCCCAAATTTATTAGTGAGATCTTGACTTCACCACCACCTATCATCTCTTGGGTACAGGTGTTAATGTCACCAATTTTCACATTCAGGATGGAATTTTACATCATCTATATGTTCCTACAAGCGAGCATGCAAATATGATTTGGGAGGCTCACTACAGTCAGATGGCAGGACATTTTGGCATGGAGAAAACTGTGGCCATTCTACAAAAACATTTTTGTTGGCCAAAACTTCGACAGGACGTTAAAAATTATATCAAATATTGCACTGCATGTGCCATTGCCAAGACAACCACCAAGAAGAAAGGATTTTACACCCCTCTTCCTACTCTCGAGAGGCCTTGGGAATCCACCTCGATGGATTACATTTCTGTTCTTTCATCCACCAAGAAAGGAAATGATTGCGTATTTGTGGTGGTTGATCGATTTTTGAAGATGGCCATTCTCACATCCTGCAAGAAGAGAATCATAGCAGCAGATACTACCAAAATATTCTTCGAACGAGTGTGGGTCCATTTTGGGATACCACAGACCATCATCTCTGGTCACTGCTGGGCACCAAGCTCACTAAATCCACTGCCTTCCATCCTCAAACCGATTCAAACAAAGGTCGTCAATCGGATGATTGTGCACATCCTGTGTATGTATAACTCTAAGAATCCGCGTACATGGGATGAGAGTCTTCCCTATGTTTAGCACATCTACAACTAGGCTCTCCATAGCTCCACCAGCCATAGCCCCTTTCAGGTGGGGTTAGGATTCCAACCCTTGGGTCCCATTGATGTTGCACTACCTCTTGCAACCACACAGACAAATTCTTCCCATGTTCAATCTGAGGCTGAAAAAGCCACTAGATTCATTGAGCGGATTCAGTACATCTGCCAACAGGTCCATGATATTTTGTAGAAAGCCAATGCTAAGTACAAGCAACACCATGATCAACACCAGGTATGACACAATTTTCAGGTGGGAGAAAAGGTCTAGTTACATTTGCGTAAAGAAGCCTTACAAGGCCCCATTGGAAGCTCCGTCCACTTTTCTATGGGCCTTACACTATCACCAAGGCTATGGGTGACAATGATTTTGAGCTGAACACTCCCCGCATCCTTGGATTGCACCTAGTGTTCAATGTGGACCTCTTCCAGCCATATTTTCCACCATTATTGGACACCTCGGAGATCACAGAACAATTGACACCAACAGAGCTCAACCATGACTGCATGGAACATGAATCCATTTATCAGATAATGGACACACAGGTCAAGGGCACTCTCCAGCAAAGGATCCAAATTTATCGTGTTTTCAATGCAGGAAACTACTGCACTAAGGTAAGTGGCTCCCCCTGAGCCAAATTCAGTAGAAATTTCCTCACCTGATGGGGGAAATCAACACAATGGAGACCATTTCTTCCTAAGGGGGCAGGATGATCCAGGTGGATATTGGTGTCCACCCACCTATTCCAACTAGCTCCTCTTGACAATTTTTAGTTTAGTTCATTCTTCTGTAGTTATTTGTAATTATGGATTCTAAACTTTCAGGGTTGTCTGAATCCCTGCATAGCTTCCAGGTGGAGATTGATGGCCACCCACATAATCCAACTAGCTTATTTTGAAAGTTTTCATGTCATCACATATTTCTGTACTTCTAGGGATGTTTTGGGGCCCTAAACAATTTTTTTTTTGGCTTTCCATAGTCAAACTATAGAGGAAGTCAAAGTTTGATGACATTGTGTGTAGTTCTCAAAAATACCTTTCCAACGGGCTATCACACACCTAAAATGGAGGTCATATGAAAAAGTTACGACGTCGGGAAGTTGAGGTACTAACTTACCCATCAGGGCCCACATAACTTTTGTCATTTCATCTTCTAGGGTTAGGTTTTTGGATGTTTATGGTTTTGGCATTCATGATTAATGTTAAAAATGAATTTGGAGCCTCATTGTAATCATTCTTCTCATAAATATGCGCATAGCAGCCACATATCTTCTTAGATATAGCTACCACTATTCAAGCAAGTTTTTTTCAGTGCTACAGTTTTATAGTTTCATCCTATTTTATTTATTCAATAGAAGTCATTGTTCACTAGATATCTGTTGTTGTTCTCCGTATCTCTTTGTTATTGTATTCATTCTGTTATTCATTTTGTTTCGCTCATAAATACAGATCATTGGCATCAGAGTGGTCTTCTCTTCATTTATTTTTCTTCGTGCATGTCCCCGACAAGATATGGGTACAAGAAGTTGGGACTCGAACTAGTCAAGCCTTTGCATGACCGGTCACACCGAGCCCGACAAAAACCCATGGGGGATGAGAAGAAAGATTATGGGGCATGATATCCTCTTAAAATGTTGCTCGAGGAATCCCTTGCACGACAAAGGAATAAAATGATGGAAAAATTTGCACAGATCCTTCGGTGGCTTCCCACAAGAGACAGATCTTCATCAAGCGGCCATGCAACCCCCTTCAAGGTACAAGTAAATTTTGATATTCTATTATTTGAAGGAGTGATAGATGCAGATGTTGTAGATAAATGGATGAATCTACTCGAAGAGTATTTTTCGGTCGACAATTTTTCCAATAGGGAAAAGATTACTTTTACACTCCTTAAGGCCATCCCCCATGTTAAGGATTGGTGGGATACTTTGAGAAAAGGACCATAGAGGAATCTGCAATATTTGTGGTCTCCCCCACATGGGATTCCTTTAGGGATGCCATTAAATAACAAACTACCCTTTTGGAAGCTACAAGGACCGGTACAGAAGATGGACCACGCTGCATCAGGAAAGGGACCAAACAGTACCAGATTTCAACAATATTTTCCATACCCTGTGCACCAAATTGGGTATGAAATAATTTGAACGACATTTGGTGCTCAAATACCGCGACTGTATGCATAGATACATTCAAACAAAAATGGATTTTCTGGACATTGCATCATTAGGTGCATGTTATAGATATCCTATCAAGATCGAGCATAAATTTAAGCAGAAGAGGTGAGAGTTTGGATTTGCAAACTCCTCATAGCTGAAGCAGGGAAAAGGAGGCCCCAACCCAAAAAACAAGGGACAGAGAAAACATTTCCACTCTTAGGATAGCCAGTCCAAGCCACAACACAAGAAGGGTAATGAGAATTCGAATAAGGACATGAGAAAGTGGTGTGAATACCATAAAATCCCTTGGCACAACACCGAAGAATGTCGCTCCAAGAAGCCACTGGTGGCCGAGTTGAAATATTTCGAGTCAGAGGCAGATTCTGACTCCGAATCAAATCCATAAGGAGGGAAGTATATTATCGATGCCAAACCCAACACCACTTTCGCTACCACCAAAGTCCAACCAAGAAAACCAGAAGAACCAGAGGATGGAGAATGCCTCTTTCACTCACAGATGTGGGTAAAGGGGGCTCTGCTTCATTTCATTATTGATAGCAGTAGTTAGAAGAACCTATTCTCAACAGAGGTTGTCAAGTGGCTGCACCTGTCAATGAAACTGTGCCTGCAACCCTACACTATCGGCTGGCTTCACCAAGGAAGAGATCTCTACGTCAGCCAATATTTTCGTCTTACCTACGACATCAAGCCCTTCAAAGATGAGGTTTTGGGTGATATTTCTCCCATTGAAATTTGTGATGTTCTTTTAGGAAAACCATATTTGTAGAAGAGACATGTTGTGTATGATTCTAGACCATGCAATGTTATTATTAATTTGGGTAAAAAATTGTACAGTATACCAGAGGTAGCGTCACCTAACACTATTTCTTTAATCTCTACTAAGTAATGTAGTAAGGTCAGTTCATAGACTTGGAAGTTCGTCTTCTTTGTGATCCATGCTCACAGTAAGTAGAAGGTCACCGTCACATATGTGGCCTATAAACAGAGCCTCTCTTTGTAGCATAATCAAGTGGACAAGATCATGGAAGAGTACAGAGACATCTTCTCATCACCCACTAGGGTACTGATGCACTACCAAGTCAAGCATCCAATTGATCTAACCCCTTGTGCACTTCTACCTAATGGACCAGTCTATCGTCGATCGTTGATGGAAAATGACGAAATCAAGCATGATATCCAAGAGCTACTTCAAAAGGGGAACATCAGACCGAGATCCTTCCCTTGCAGAAGCCCGATTGTACTGGTGTAGAAGGAAGATAGGACCTGGTGGATCTGCATTGATTATAAAGCATTAAACAAAATCAGAGTCAAGAATCGATACCCAATTCCTCAAATTGATGACCTTCTTGACCAACTCAAGGGGGATAATTTATTCAACAATATTGACCTAAAGTATGGCAACCACTAGGTTCCCATCGAACCAAATAATGTATGGAATACCTCTTTCAAATCTAAAGAAGGTCCCTTCGAATGGTTGGTCATGCCCTTTGGCTTACAAAAATGCACCAGCCAATTTCATGAGGTTGATGGATGATGTATTGAGACCCTTCACCAACTCTTTTGTGGTGGTATATCTGGATGACATCCTCATCTTCAGAATAACTTGGGAGTAGAACATGCGACATATTTATAAGGTTTTGAGCACTTTGCAGAAGCACAAGCTATATGCCAACTTGGAAAAATTTTCCTTCGGCATGAACATGGTCCAATACTTGGGCTACATTGTTGATGAGCATGGGGTACATGTGGATCCAGCTAAGATCCAAATCATCCATGATTGGCCAGCCTCGACTGCACTAACCAAGCTTTGGAGCTTCTTGGGACTTGCCAAATTCTACCGATGGTTCATGTTGGGATTCTCCCATATTGCATGGGCGGTTAGTCAAGTAACTAAGGGCGGTGGGAGGGAAAATTTCGCATGGGGGAAGACACAACAATGAGCATTTGATGATCCGAAAAATCACTTTTTCTCACCTCCAGTACTCTCCTTACCCGATATGAAAAAACCATTCGAGATTGAGACTGAAGCATCCGACTATGTTGTAGGCACAATTCTCTCTCAACACGGTCATCCAGTAGCATACCATAGTGAGACACTCTCAAATACCGTCCGAAAATACCCAACCTATGACAAGGAAATGTATTCCATCATGCAAGCCTACCGTCAATGGAAACATTACAGTCTAGGAAAGGAGACAATCATCCACACTAATCACAAGCCTTTGCAGTTCATACAGACACAAGGGAAGTTGCAGAACGACCACCATCAAAAGTGGTCCACATAACTGCATCAGTTCCATATCAACATCAAGTATAAGACATGGAGAAAATATCATGTCACTGACTACTTCAGTCAACCTCCCATCGCTACACTCACCACCGTTCTCCATTCCTTTGGGCATGAGGCATATGAGTGGCCCCAACTTTATCATCGAGATCTTGACGTCACCACCACCTATCATCTCTTGGGTACAGGTGTGATTCTCACCGATTATCACATTCATGATGGAGTGTTATGCCATCTGGGCCATATATGTTTTCCTGCAAGTGAGCATGCAAAGCTTATTTGGGAGGCTCACTACAATCAGATGGTAGGACATTTGGCGTGGAGAAAACTGTGGCCGTTCTACAGAAACATTTTTATTGTCCAAAACTTCGACAGGACGTCAACAAGTATATCAAATCTTGCACTGCATGTTCCATTTCCAAGCCAACCATCAACAAGCAAGGCTTGTACACCCCTCTTCCTACTCCTGATAGGCCTTTGGAATCCATCTCGATGGATTACATGTATGGTCTTCCATCCACCAAGAAAGACAATGATTTCATATTTTTGGTGGTTGATCAGTTTTCAAATATGGCCATTCTCACAGCCTACAAGAAGAGCATCACAACGATATATACTAACAAGCTCTTCTTCGAATGAGTGTGGGTCCATTTTGGTATACCACATACCATCATCTCCGATCGTGACAACAGGGTCCTCAACATGTTTTGGTCGAGTCTTCGGTTACTGTTGGACACCAAGCTCACTAAATCCACTGCCTTCCACCCCCAAACCGATGGCCAAACATAGGTCATCAATTGGATGATTGTGCACATCCCGTGCATGTATAACTCTAAGAATCCATGTACATGGGATGAGAGTCTTCCCTATGTTCAAAACAATGACAACTGGTCTCTCCATAGCTCCATCAACCATATCCCATTTCAGGTGGGGATGGGATTCCAACCCTTGGGTCCCATTGATGTTGCACTACCTCTTGCAAACAAATAGAAAGATTATTCCCATGTTTAGTATGAGGCCGACAAAGCCACTAGATTCATTGAGTGGAGTCATCACATCTGCCAACAAGTCCATGAGATTTTACAGAAATCCAATGCTAAGTACAAACAACGCCATGATCAACACTAGGCACCGCACAAGTTTAAGGTGGGATACAAGGTCTGGTTTCCTTTGCAGAAAGAAATCCTTACAGGGCCCCATTAGAAGCACCATCCACTTCACTATGGGCCTTACATTATCACCAAGGCTATGGGTGACAATTATTTTGATCTTAACACTCTCCCATTCCTTGGCTTGCACCCAATGTTCAATTTGGACCTCCTCCTGCCATATTTTCCACCATTATTGGACACCTTGGAGATTGCAAAACAATTGACACCAACAGAGCTCAACCCTAAATGCATAGAACATGCATCCGCTAATCAGATAGTGGAAACAAAGTTCAAGGGAACTCGCCACCAGAGGATCCATCTTTATCGAGTTGCTAAGGTAGGGCAGCTCCTGCACCAAGGCAAGTGGTTCACTCGGAGCCAAATTCAACAGAAATTTCCTCACCTGTTGGGGGAACTCAATGCAATGGAGACCATTTCTTCCTAGGGGGGGATGAATGCTCTATGTGGTGTTGACGGGAGAAACAGTCCATCCGTCAACTGGGAGAGTGGAACCGGTCCGGGGTTGTCTAAATAACCCAAGCTGTTTGGAATGGACCACCCTGACGAGTTTAACGACTCCGTTGGCCGCTCTAAGGTCTCCTAAGAAAACCAAAGAGAGAATTGATCTGAGCTAAGTAATCTAAACTAAGGAAACTAGAAACTAATAAAAATCAACTAAAACAAACTAATTAACTAAATAAAAGAAATCAAACTAAAATAGAGGAAACTAGAAACTAATGGAACAAAGATAATTACACTAATATAAACTATTATAACTATTCTATCTACAAACTACAAATTACTCTTATAATAACTCAAATCAACTATCTAATTATCAAATTAATTACAGTTTATTCACAAATATACATTGCATATAATCTACAGATTTGAATAAACCTGTGAAACTAATTTGCTT
>ML778238.1:871985-921384 GCA_009831015.1 Picea engelmannii | reverse complement strand
CATCACTGTATCCATAGAATCCAACCACAGTTCTCATTTGCTGAGTTTCAAATAATTCACAGGTATAGTCATAACTGTAATTGACTAATTATAATCACAACAACAGATTGATATCATTCAATTAAAAGCACGATGTATGAATTGCTTCCAATGTAATCGGATGGAATCATACTCCATAAATATCGACTCAACAGTCTTCATGTTTGGTCACCTCATAGTCGACAGACAAGGTTTTGACAGAGTCAACAAACCGGGCATATAACTGAATTTAATTATAGACACAAATCGTAAGACTTGATACGATCAATCCATCCCTGTATTCTCAATCGAATAATACATTTGTTATCATCAAAATACAGTTCACATCATAACAACTACTATTATTATCCATTCGAAACTTGATTATGTAATAAATGATATACAAATTGGTCTTAACATAGAATATACAATCAGCATAGCTAACCAATTTGCCCATCATATCGCACAAGATATAACCAAATCGAACAGAGATATAGTTTGTATTTCAACAATAGAAAAGATATCAAATAACAAAATATTCAAATCAAATCATGATCAATCAAACTAAATCTAATCAAAACCAATCAAGAAATCAATAATCAAAACTTATATACAACAAATATATGACAGAGCAAGTCAACAATGTATACAGATCTTATGATCATGCCATATAAAAGAGTGAAAGTTATACCATTACAGTTGCTGAGGCTATGTCAATTTTGAATTGACAATTGCTATAGCAGAATCGACATTTTTGAAGAGGATTGAACCCGTGGTTCGTTGCTTCTTGTCGTTGGGTTGCACCTTTGCATTCTGACCAGTGAGATTTGCCACCTGGTTTTCCAAATCGTGGATTCTGGATTGCAACGTAGGTACATCCAAGTAGTACCTTTCCAACCATAACCCACACTGATCGCAAGGTGCTGCAACAGGTTGAGCAGTCGAGGGTTTCGACGATTCACCGAGGGTTCCATGAGGTGGTTCGATACCAGGGAAGTCAGGGTTATCCTGCAAGCAAGGAGGTAAGTTCTTGACAAAATCATAAGGAGGTTTGTCATAGAAGCCCTCTTCGGCGAGAAAATGTTCAATGCTTGAATCAGAATCCTCGCTGACCACGATAGGTTTTGCTTTAACAGGGGGTTTAGGTTTATTCCTCGCCATGCGAGAGATTAACCTTGCATTTTTCTTGCCTCGAGCATTCGTTCTAGCTTTATCCTTAGGCTGTTTGGTCGCGGGTTTATCAATGTCAACCTGTTTAGTCACGGCCATAGGAACACTCGTAGGTGACTCGGGTTTAGGTTTGGGTAGCAAAATGTTATAGGGCATAGGGGGAACAGGCTGGGTTTCGGTCACCATGGGCTTATCGACCTGTGGAGGGTTAGGCTCTTCAAAGCCATTACGGCTGAGAAAATAATGCCAAGAATCACGACGCAACCCTAATTCATAAACCAAAATCATTTTAATCAAACCCACATGGAAGAGGCTGGTATCGGCCTGTCTGCGTTTGTAACGCTTGGCCATCTTAAACAAACTTCTGTGTAGGTAGTGGGGCATACTAAGCTCGAAACCCATAAAAATCATCAATAAACGAAGGTGAAACAGAAAGACAAATCCATACCTGCCCTCGCAAGTAATAAAATTCTTGATTACCATGAGAAGATCATGCCAGCGGGGTTTCAACATCTTTGCAGGCAAACCTCTGTCGCATGAGTTCACTGTGCGAGATTGGAACAGTAATGTCCACGGGACATCGTTTACCTTGCAACTTTTCGACCAATTTTGTCCCGAGATAGGCAGGCTGGTTGCCAAGCTGAGGAACTGTTCAGTGACTTCAAGCTGGACATCTCCAACTTTGGCTCAGCAGCCATCGAATGACAAAGCAAATTGCCGAGCCACAGGGATGTTGTAACCATCAAATTTCCTTATGAAAGCGAGCCACCCGAATTCTTCCAAGTCGCTATACGCGCCATCAAACATCAACAACGCTTGGCACCCGTTGGGCTCGGCCCTCATGACCGGAGCCATGGCTTCTGTGCATGGTGGGGTTTGGATCGAAAGCAAATGATGCACAGGGTAAAAAATGATAGGGTTTAACAACTTCAACGTTCAAAGATGGCAGGAATTAACGACATGCGTGCGAAGGTGGTGGGATTACCACCGCCATGCAATACATTTATGACTGTGTACAGTGCTGTTCCATCCAACATCATAATCGTTTAAACCAAATGTTACGGCCAACCGAATAGGTGTATCATCGTATCAACGTGCCACTCGTCCAACACCATATGTCATAATCAATCGCCAAGTGTTCAGTTTAAATCAATCATGACATTCAACATTAACCAACGATCTGTCGTGTCAAGCAAACGTTTCAAACCCCTGTTAATTCAATCCTGCCAAAGCATAGTTTGAAATCGTGGTCGCTCAATATAACATCAAACTTACAAAGCAATGTACCGAGCAAGGGTTCAAACCATAAAATCGAAAATCCAAAGGTTGATCAATGCGCCTTTGCAAAACTCAAATCATTGCCACTTTATATAAAATCAAACTTATGATATTGCCAATGTGTTTTTAGCATAATCAAAGTGTAAAAACATTTCAACCAATGACCATATGAAAATGATAAGTTAAGAGTTCGAAGCAATAATAATTGTATCATATATGAAACAAAAATCAATTATGACCCTCATGACATCAAACATAACTCATAACGTAACATTTTCAATACTTTATCGAAGAAATCAAGTTGCACAATTAAAGTGAATGGATATAGTTTGAAAGAACCTTTTGTAGTGATGTGATAAACCAATGGTCAAGTGTCTTTTGGAAAATCAATAAAAGATGACGACAGTCCAGACAACGAGAGAGGTGTTTTCACACTTCCAGTTGTGAAAACTGAATCGAAATCAAATTGTAATTGTCACAAAAATGAATCAAATGTGTAGTAGCACAATGCGACGATGATTTGTCGTAATGAGACAAGGGGTGTAGGAAGCTTTTTTAAGAGCAATTAAAAAAAATGAGTTGGCTGCCAACAGGTGGATATTGGTGTCTACCACCTATTCCAACTGTCTCCTCCTAACAATTTTTAGTTCAACACGTTCTTCTGTAGTTCTTAGTAATTATGGGTTCTACATTTTCGGGACTGTCTAAAGCCCTGCACAGCTTCCAGGAGGATATTGGTGGCTGCCCACCTTATTCAACTGGATTATTTTGAAATTTTTCATGTCAATACATATTTCTATACTTCTAGGGCCGTTTTGGGGCCCTAAAGTGTGTTTTTTTGGCTTGCCACAGTCGAACTATAGATGGAATCAGATTATGACAACATAATGTGTAGTTCTCGAAAAGACCTTTCCAACATGATATCACACACCTAAAACGAAGGTCGTATGAAAAAGATACGACCCCAAGAAGTTAAGGTACCAACATACCCATCGAGGCCCACATAAATTTTGACGTTTCATATCCTAGGGTTAGGTTTTTGGATGTCTAGGGTTTTGGAATTAATGAGTAATGTTAAAAAGGCCTCTGGAGCCTCATTGTAATCATTCTTCTCATACAGATGCGCGTAGAAGCCACATCTCTTCTCAGAGATAGCTACCACCATTCGAGCAAGTTGTTTTCAGTTCTGCAGATTTACAGTTTCAGTCTATTTTATTTATTCAACTGAAGTTATTGTTCACTCGATATCTATTGTTGTTCTCTCTATATTTGTATTATTGTATTCAGTCTATTATTCATTTCATTTTTCTCATAAATACAGATCAGTGGTATCAGAGCGGTCTTCTCTTCATTTATTTTTCTTTGTGCATGTCCCCGACAAGATCCGGGTACAAGAAGTTGGGACTCGAAGCAGTCAAGCCTTTGCAAGATCGGTCATGTTGAGCCCGACAAAAACGCATGGGGGACAAGAAGAAAGATGATGGGGAAGGAGATCCTTTTAAATTTTTTCTCAAGGAATCCCTTGTGTGACAAAGGAACGAAATGATGGAAAAATTTGCATAGATTCTCCAGTGGCTTCCCATAGGAGCTACATCTTCATCAAGAGGCCATGCAACCCCCTTCAAGGTACAAGTAAATTTTGATATTCCATTATTTGAAGGACCGATAGATGAAGATGCTGTAGATAAATGGATGAATCTGCTTGAAGGGTACTTTTTGGCCCACAATTTTTCTGACAGGGAAAATATTACTTTTTGACTCCTCAAGGCCGTCCCCCATGTTAAGTACTGGTGTTATACTTACTCTGAGCAAAGGGACCTAGAGGAATCTGAATTATTTTCGGTCGCCCCCACATGGGATTCCTTCAGGGATGCCATTAAAAAACAATAGTACTATGTTGGAATCTATGAGGACCAGTACACAAGATGGACCACGCTGCGTCAGGAAAGGGACTAGACAATACCATATTTCACCAATATTTTCCATACCCTATGCACCAAATTGGGCATAAAATACTCTGAACGACATCTGGTGCTCAAATACCACGGTTGTTTTCATAGATACAATAAAAAAAAAATGGTGTTTCTAGACATCGCATCATTAGGTGTGGCTTATAGATATGCTGTCAAGATCGAGCATAAATTGAAGCAGAAGAGGCGATAGTTTGGATCTTCAAACTCCTCACAAATGAAACAGGGAAAAGGTGGTCCCAACCCACAAAAAAAGGGAAAAAGCAAAGATGGCCACTCTAAGGACAACCAGTGCAAGCCACAACACAAGAAGGGTAATGAAAAGTTGAATAAGGACATAGGAAAGTGGTGTGAATACCATAAAACCCCTTGGCGCACCATTGAAGAATGTTTCTCCAAGAAGTCACCGGTGGCCGAGATGAAAGCCTCCACCTAAGAGGTATATTCTGACTCTGAATACAATCTATAAGGAGGGAAGTGGATTATCGATTCCGAAACCAGTGCCACTGTCGCTACCACCAAAGTCTAGTCAAGCGAACCAGAAGAACCAAAGGAAGGGGAATGCCTCTTTCACTCACAGATGTGGGAAAGGGGGCTCCTCTTCATTTAATTGTCAACAATGACAGTCATAATAACCTAATATCAACATAGGTCATCAAGCGTCTGGACCTACCGATGACACTGCACCCGCAACCCTACACCATTGGCTGGATTCACCAAGGAACATATCTTCGTGTTAGCCAACAGTGTCGTCTTCCCTACAACATCAAGACCTTCAAAGATGAGGTATTGTGTGATATGTATCCCCTTGAAGTTTTTGATGTTCTTTTAGGAAAACCATATTTGTGGAAGCGACATGTTGTGTATGAGTCTAGACCCCATAGTGTCATTAATACTTTGGGTAGACAATTGTACAGGATACTAGAGGTAGCGCCGCCTACCACTATTTTCTTAATCTCTTCTAAGAAATGCAGTAAGGTCATTCCATAGACCGGGAAGTTCTTCTTCTTTGTGCTTCATGCTCACAGTAAGCAGACGGTCACCGCGACATCCATGACCTCTACATAGAGCCTCTCTTTGTAGCAGAAGCAAGTGGATGGGATCATGGAAGAGTACATATACATCTTCTCGTCACCCATTAGGGTACCAACACACTGCCAAGTCAAGCATCCAATTGATCTAACCCTTGGTGCACCTCTTCCTAATGGACCAATCTATCATCGATCCTTGATGGAAAATGATGAAATCAAGTGTCAGATCCAAGAGTTTCTTCAAAAGGGTCACATCATACCCAACTCCTTCCCTTGTGGAAACCCGATTGTACTGGTACAGAAGAAATATGGGACCTGGAGGCTCTACATTGATTATAGAGAATTAAACAAAATCATAGTGAGGAATCGGTACCCCATTCCTCAAATTGATGAAATTCTTGACCAACTCAAAGGGGATAAGTTCTTCAATAATATTGACCTAAAGTTTGGCTACCACCAGGTTCCCATCGAACCGATTGATGTATGGAAGAAAAATTTCAAATCTAAAGAAGGTCCATCAATGACATCGAGTCTTATTCAAGGGTTGACATCAATGACAACCAATCTTTCAACAAGTGATACATGGTCCATATAGAAGATGACACGTGTTAAAGTCCATTTTGCATATGGTGCATGTGAAAGCCATGAAATGAGGTGACACGTGATAGCCTAGTAAACAAGTGACGCATGGTAGGTCCACAAAGGAAAAACCAAAGTGTGTACTGGTAGCTGTATAACAGGGATGGGAATATTGTGACCATTGATCACTAGTAGGATCAAAGGTTCATATTATTCTAGATCTCAGACCTCAACGAGTTTTTGTTTCTTTAAGTTTAAGTTTTTGTTTGTTGGAGAGTATAAAATTTCTGACATCCTGAGACCGAGATATGTTAGGGTGATGTAAATACATCCATACAGGAAATGACACATGGCAAGAGTATTGTGATCATTGATCATGAAAGGATCAATGGTGATCCATTATGAAGGGTGGAGCGGAGGTGTAGATCCAAACGTTGATCAAAAGAGGATATCTATGACTAAGATTGAATGCGCATAGACAAAGGGCTGTGAGTATAAGCACATGGTTATGGCGCGTGGTTTTGGAAAAGATAAGCACCTAGTCAGAACCATTGGTTATGAGGAGTATTAGTACCAAGGATTAAGTGCTTAAGGGAATAAGCACCAAGTCACTGACACCGGTCATGTGGATGAGAGGGGATTAGAGCCAGGTGCGAAAGGTGCTTTGGATTTTAGTGCAGGATTGTAATAGTTGGTCATGAGGAGGATAAGCACTCAGGTTTGAGTGTTGTAGATAAGAAACAAAAGAGACTAGTGTGAGAACAAATAATTATAACCTTTGTTCGAGTAGAGAGTTTTTGGGCCCATATAAAGAATTGAGAGAAGATTGATCTTGAAGCTACAATAGAGTTACTTATAAATATGCAGTTGTGGGTAATAGACCTGGTGGGTCACTAACACCTTGGCATTATATTGTATTTACATTTATATGTGAAATATATTTAAATATTGAGAGGTGTTAATTAAATATATATATATTTTTATATCTAATTATTTTCTACCAAGTATAATAAAAAACATTATTTAAAGACCATAACATGTTAATCAAATTTATCATTTTAAATGTAATCATAACCTATGAAAACATTCAATAATATCTTATATGTATACTTACCTTAAATATCATCAATTTATTTGCTCGATTTTTCTGTTAAAAGAGAGGGAGACAACTAGTATAAGGTGTAAGCTACAATATCGAGAAATAAGAAAATTAAAATATACTCCATGCCTCCATGGATTCATGACTGTTGAGAAAAATATATGAAATGATCTTAGTCAAGGATTTTCAGATTCTTCTTGGCTAAATAAAAATAGACGGGAATATCACCTTATGTTTATATCCAACAAAACTAACATCCTAACTCACAAGTTTTAATTACAAGTGCTTAGGCTAGTCTTTTATCAACAAAAAGCTTGCTGGAAATTCACTTTTATGTAATTTTCTGAACATATCAATTGCTGAAATAAATTTAAAGATAGAAGAAAAGTCACCAAGATGACAATCAAGACAGATGAGACATAAAACAATCCTTTATTTCATTCAAAATCATCAAAGAGTCATTTTCTTTACAAAATCTCATGCAGAAATTTTGGACCAAAGTCAAACTTAGACATCCCCGATGGAACATACAAAAGGACCTCTGACAGAAAACCAAAACTGAACTCTAAAATTTGTATCATCTTGCCACATATTGCTGCCCACTCGACTCTGCACAATATCCTTTGTCAGTCATGAAAATTAACTCACAAAAAAACAATTCTACACAGACTATCAAAGATAGATCAACACCTCTGAAAAAACAAGTGTCTGAATGATGTGATTCAGCCCTGAATATAGCTGTCTACAATAAGACCCTACTATCATAAAAGAGAATTAGGCTTGTGATGAATAATGAATGAATGGAAACTAAATTATCTCAACATAAACTCAAAGAGCAAACCTTAGTATGATTTTGCTTCTATCCTCTTCTTGTTCCTCCCTTTCCTTTTGCTTTTAAACAAATTAGAATTGGTTGAAGTAGTTGAACCAACTCATTAGTTAAGTTAATTAAAAGACTCAACTAAATTTAGTCAGGGGGAAGATTAATAATTATAATAAGGGTTGGAAATAAATAATAACTAGTAGGTGGGACCCCTTGTGACTCCCATTAGCTTATGGTAATCATAAAATAACTATTAGTTAAGAAAATCACACCTCCTTGTGACTCACATCCATATATTCACATTCATTAATTTAGCTCATGATATTTTGAATTATTTAAAAAAAAAACATTACTCATATATCCACAATAAAACACACTGCCCAATCATTCCTGAAGTCAACTGTCATCAATAATAGATAAAAGAAAACTTAAAAGCCATATTTTCCGGTCGTGAGGCCATCTTTCCTTTGTTGATGCTATCATCTTTTCGTCCTCCTCTTTGACAGAGGCGTAATAGGCTTCAGTTTTTAGCCTTTTATTTGAATAGTTCATCCCTTCATGCGTGATTGATTAGCAAATGATCTTTAACTAACCATACATGAAAACTCTTTTTAAAATAAGAAATGGATTTTGGCTCAACAATATATCAGACTCATGCAATCCAATCCATACAAACTGTCTATCAATGAGTAGGGGGTGAAAAAGGGTTCTGGGATATGTGAGCGGTTTGTATTGAGCTAAAAATGATATAATGAGGGGGAAAATAACATGGTTACTGCTCAATGACAACAACAATCAACTGTAAAGTAAAACAATAAAACATCACTGTGATCCAAACAAGACACTACAACTTTCAACTGCTTTAACACCTAAATTCTCTTGTCTGTAATCAATCTCAGAACAAGGGGTGAAAAAATGAAAATGGGAAGGTGATGGGAGTTGTAATTAGTGTAAAATGAGACAATGGGAGGGAGGAGAATGATTATTCTTCATGAAATTAATTAAGTGATCCATAAAACATTCTGTGAAAAGAGATGCATCAACCAACAATCATTGTGACCATATAACAATTACTGTGTATTTAACTAGTTCACTGTTCATAATCCAATATCCAACACAGTGCCATCACAAGACAATATGCATTCCACACAATCTGTAAAGTTTTTTTTTTCCTTTCATTTACATACTTTTCATATTATAACAATTTTCAAACATTAATCATTTCCACTCTATTAACCACCAAAATCAACGACTGCTCACACATTTCTTCAATCAACAACCAAAATCATGTTTCCAAAATTAACAATGAAGTCACTATCACTGCAATCGGGCCTGTCCTGTAGAATGAAATGAAATTCGTTAAACATATATAGGGGAAGTGAACCCACTAATCAAGATTAAATTGCAAAACCCGAATTGACATTTAAGCAGACAGAAAACAACCACCATCCCAACACAAGATATGCACAAAATAATTCAATCATGAAAGTGTAACTCTGTCACTGTGCAAGCCCAATTCGATGTGACTTTAAAAATCTGGGCCATCCATCCGACACGACGGGGTATCAACAACATGCCTGTCTCAACAAACAATCAGATCGCAACAAAAACATGCTAAAATCTCTGGGGGTATCCCTGAGTGCGAAACCCAAGCTATCCATATTAGACACAGTGCGTAGCCACCAAAATACCATGATGCAACATCTCCATTTTACAAAACCAAACACATAGTCACATTAATAACTCAACCCATCGTGCAGAGCCATCAATCTAACACCATATTTCTTCGATTTAGTCACTGTAATCAACTATGTTGTGTACAACTCAGTTTATACAATCAAACAATGATAAGCATGCAATGGATGTAGTTCATACAATCATTCTAGTTGCAATAACCATTAGCCCCCCCAAAAAACTAACAGTTACAATGACCATTATTTCATTGTGTAGAAACACCACACACATAACGCGGTATGCATGAGTAACACCAAGCAATTGTAACTAACCAGCTAAACATCCGAATAATCATTAGTGAAAATATACTAGTGATTGTTTATCGACCAACCAATTCACCACTGTCGTAAAACTCAATCTACATAACAAGCTATGACAACCATGCATACTCGCACATTGATGTGAGGCGAGGCTGCAACTTCCTCAAAAGACAATACTAGGTTATCAACCCTAAGAGGGCGACTGTGTTATTTCGAACTATCCAATTATCGATGCAAGTTTTCCATCCCAATAACACAGAAAATGACTAGATACCAAAATCCACATGATTGTCACATAACCAATTGGGCGATCCTGTTGATTAAGGTTGGTTGTGATTGATGTCAACCCTTGAAGAAAGCCCTGTAGCATAAAGGTTCGGGTAATGGAACAAAGGTTGTTTCATGTATAATGGTATGCGTTTTAATATATTTTAAGGTAATAATATTATATATGGATATTATATGTCATTCCATTTCTGGTGGTATGTGGAACGTCACATAACTCCTCACGGTTTGAGAGTTACGGCCTTACGAAGTTGGAGGACCCTCATATGTTGTCTTGAAGCCCCAAAAGGTCAAAGTAGTCAGAGTGGTTTAAGAGATTTTAGAAGGTAAATAATAAAATGAAGTGATGAGTGTAATATAATTCAAAGTGAATACAAAATAAATTATTTAAATAATAAATTTAATGGAGAAATTAGAAGTGGGTTAACACTAAAATAAGGAAAGTGGGCAAAGTGACCTAGAAGATGTTTTTAAGGAAGCTACTTGGAGAGTATAAATAAGAGGCAAGGCTCTCTCATTTACCACACACTTGAGAATATTGAATATCTATATTTTTTTGAGGTAACCAAAGGATATATAAGCCGAATTTCTAACGGAAGGTGAAGAAAAGAAGGTCGGAATTCAAGGAAGGATAAATTCTTTTGATGGTGCTTTCTAAGGTATGTTATTTACAGGTCATCTCACCATTTTCGCTATAAATTTTTTCTATAATGATTTATACTGTGAAATTTCTATTCCATTGAGAAAAAATATCCAAGTATCTATGGTAAAAAAATTCAGCTTGTGGGTCGTTGTATTTTTTGAGTTACACTCCATGGAAAATAGGGTTTGTGGCTAGTCCTGAAACTAGTCTAAAACATGTGTTTCCGGTAAAAACGTCATAACTTATTCATAACAGATAAAAATTCAGTAATACAAAATGTGTTGGTTATAGTACTATATTTAGTATGTTTTGTAACAATTTCATATCGATTCAATAAATATTCCGTGTGGGGCATGCTCTACAAGGTCGCTCTCTAGAATAAGCCAGAATTCAGCAAGGTATGCCATTTTTGCTATAAATTATTTTTTGAAAGGTTCCAAGTAGTGACACCTGGAGGAATTGCATAAAACACACTGACGGATATTTTCTATCAGTTTCAAAGATTTATTCATTACAGGTACAAATTTATGATTATTTCAAGTTAGGGTTGTTGACTAATCCAAAACTAGTCATGTGAGACTAAAGAAAAGTTTGATGAAAATGATAGTCTCTTGTTTTTAAATTTAAGGAAGGTTTGCAGGTATGTGATAATATACACCAGGTCTATTACAGAGTTTCAAATCATATTTGGATGATGAAATTGATGAGGGCTTTTGGTTGAGGTACATGTTGGGTACATGGTTGAAGACAAGTAGTTGATGAGTTGGCACATACATGAGGTGTATAGTTGATGATGTTGGTACATATTGATGAGTCATAGTTGATGAGTAGTTGACACATGATTGGTACATACTTGGTATATGGTTGGATGCACTTGTTTATGGTACAGGTTGATTATAGGTTGAGGTACAGGTTGATGCATGGTTCAGATTTATTGGTATAGATTTACAACGGTATATCTCATAGTGATAGTGTAACAGTGGTTCCATCATTCTACTTCTACTTCAGGGCGGTTGGATAGGGCAAGGATAGGTGGTTGTAGCCACCTTCCAGTTGTAGCCGGAGAACACAGGGGGTTGTAGCCTCCTTCTGGTTGTAGCCAAAGAATATGGGAGTTGGAGCTTCCCTAAGGTTGTAGGCTGAGAAACTAGGGGGTTGGAGCCTCCTTCTAGTTGCAACTGGAAAACAAAGGAAGTTGGGGCTTCCAATGAATGTAATTCTTCAAGACATGTAAGAAAAATCATTCAATGGTTTTCTCCCGATTTGGGTTTCCACGTAAAACACTGGTGTATTGTGTATGTGTGTGATTGTTCATTTATTATTGCTCATTATTGGATAATAATTCTACATTGATATAAAACTTGGATTATTTAAATAAAAGGGATTATAATTAATCTATTACTGATTCACCCCCCCTCTCATTAATCCAACAATTGGTATCAGAGCAGGTTCCTTGAGAAATCATTTTAACCACTGAAAGGTAGATCATGGAGAATACCAACTTGTATAAAAATGGAATACCATAGTTTGATGGACAAAAGTATGTTTTTTGGAGCATAAGGATGAATACATATATACATGCACAGGGATTTCAAGTTTCGCAATCAATTGTAGATGGATACACAACACCAACAATTCCACCAACAAATGAAAAAGCAGTAAAAATCGGTGAGAATAATTCCAAATCCACAAATTCACTTTTGAATGGTCTCAGTAATATGGTATTCACCAAAGTTGCACATTGTAAATCCGCTAAAGAGATTTGGGACAAGCTTCGAAATATTTATGAAGGAGATACAAAAGTCAAAGTAGCAAAGCTTCAAACTTACAGAGGTTAGTTCGAACAACTAAAAATGAAGGAAGATGAAGATATTGCAGACTGCTTCTTACGAGTCGATGAAACAGTGAATGCAATCATAGGATTGGGAGAAGAAATCGAAGAATATGTAATTGTTCAAAAGGTACTAAGATCTCTTCCTATGATATTCAACCCTAAGATATCAACACTAGAAGAAAGATCAGATCTAGACTCAATAAGCACGGATGAACTGCATGGAATCTTCACAGCATATGAAATGAGAACTGAACCAGAAAATCCTTATGTAAAAGAAGCAACCTTCAAAGCATCCAAAAGATCAAAGAAAAAGAAAAAGGAACAAGAAGAATATAGCAACAACAGTGATGTCTTAGAAGATGATGAAGAAGTGGCCAACTTCGTCAAAAGATAGAGCAAGGGAACCAACAGTAAGTATAGAGGTAAGATTCCTTTAAATTGTTTAAATTGTGATGGTATTGGTCATTTTTCTAACAAATGTCCTCATAAGAAAAAGAGAAATGACGAAGGTTACTCAAAAGGAAAACAAACATATAAAGACAAAAGAAATACAAAGAAAGTTTTCAAGAAAATATTATGCACCAAAGAAGACATCTCATCATCAGATGAAGATGAAGTCAGTGACAGTGAGATAGGAAGAGTTCTATTCATGGAAGTAGAAGACTCTGATGAATAAGACTCCGAAGAAGAATATGAAGAAGCCAAAGAAGAATATGAAGAAGTCAAAGAAGAAATTGAAGAGGCAGAAGTTGACTTTCGAGAAGAATTAATGTGTGCCATAGAAGTTATCAGAAGAGAAAACAAGAAAAACAAGAAACTACAAGAAGAACTAGACAAGAAATAAGACACTCAAGAACTAGAACAAATGATCACAAAATTTAAGGTTCAAATAGAAGAAGATAAAATAATTTAAGAAGCACTCAAAGAACAACTAGAAGAAAAGGACAGGATCATTGGAAACTTGGAAGCAGAGATTGTCACACTAAGAAAGGATATTCAAAAGAAAAATATGTAGAATAGCTCAAAAGTTTTGGATGACATTATCAACAGTCAAAAATCTCATTTTGACAAGACTGGACTTGGATACAATCAGACAGAAAAGGGATCAAGCTCCAAAACAACAGAGCAAGAAACATATCCAAAAAGATATGCAGAAACAATCAAAGGGGATAAGAATATATACAAGGAGGATTACAAGGACACTCCTCCACCGAGAAGATTGAGATTTCAGAATCAACAAAAGATAGATAGGCCTCAAGAAGAAGAAGGATTCATAAGAGCACCTCCTTTCAGAAGATCTTCAACTCCCATGTATCAAACTATATTTTTTGGTTTATTTTATGCATGTAATAATTTTGGACATAAAGCTATGAATTGCAGAGTTAACAATAGGAACAACAACAACTTTGAGAGTTATACACAAAGGGGTTATTCAAGAAGGCCTAGTGAAACATAGAGAAAAAGTTACAACAGATTTTAATCTTTGAGAAATGAAGTGGAATGTTACAAATGTAAAAATTTTGGACACATGGCTAAAGAGTGCAGAATGACAATCCCTCCTAGAGAACCTCAACAGAATAACAACGGTCATAAACATGAACCACAGAAAAGGACATGGATAAGAAAGAAAGATCAGTATAGCAATGAAGAATTCACACTAGTTCTACAAGCTAAGCAAAAGAAACGTGGTTGGTATGTTGACAAAGGGTGTTCAAAACACATGAAAACTGATAGAGACAAGTTTCTTACATTACGAAAGGAAATATATGGATCAGTCTCTAGAAATGATGATTCAGCCAAAATCGTTGGATAAGGCACAACCCGAATTGGGAACAAGAATGAAAAGGAAGAAAATGTTCTACTAGTAGAAGATATGAAACATAATCTTCTAAGTGTGAGTCAAATGTGTGACCAAGGTCATAAAGTGACTTTCGATTCACAAAAGTGTGAGATAAGAAAAGAAGGTTCAGGGAGATTGATTGCTACAGCTGCAAGAAATTCAAGCAACATATATGTGTTAAGTGAAATTGGAAATGAAAAGTGTTGTCTAGGAAAGGAAGATGAAAGTTGGCTATGGCACAGAAGAATGGGTCACATGCATTTTGATAACCTTGTCAAAGTAAGCAAAAGAGAAGCAGTCATAGAAATGCTCCAGATCATGAAACCAACCAACACTTTATGCAATCATTGTCAACAAGGAAAGCAAACAAAGACCAGGTTCAAATCAAAGGAATATTCAACGACAAGACCACTAGAAATTGTGCATACTGATCTAGTTGGACCAACTAAAACAAATGGCTTGAAAGGTGAGAGATACTTTATGTTATTAGTTTATGATTATACAAGAATGACTGCAATTTGCTTTCTTAAGAATAAGTCAGAAGCTTTTGAAAACTTCAAGATCTACAAGGAAATGGTTGAAAATGAAATGGAATCAAGAATCAAATGTTTGAGATCTGATAATGGAGGAGAGTTCACCTCAAAGGAATTTATGGACTACTGCAGCAATCATGGAATAAAAAGGAAATTCTCTATTGCTAGGACACCTCAACAAAATAGAGTTGTTGAAAAAAAGAATAGGACAATATAGGAAATGGCTCGAACAATGCTAATGGATTAAAAATTGACAGATATTTTTTGGACACAGGCAGTGCATACAATAGTTCACATTCAAAACAAATTAATGCTTAGAAACAACACTGACAAAACTCCTTACGAACTATGGAAATAAAGACCAACAAATGTAAAGAACTTCAGAGTTTTTGGAAGAAAATGCTATATCGAAAGAGAATATGGAGGAATATGAAAGTTTGACTCTTGCATGGAAAAATGAGTACTTGTTGGTTACTCAAGTACAAGGAAAGCATACAAGTGTTACAATCTAAGATTGAACAAAGTTGTGGAAAGCATCAACGTAACAATTGATGAAACAGGAAGACCAGAATCAAAGGAAGAAAATGAATCAATGAAACAACCCTTCGAAGAAGAAGCAGAAGATTAAAAGGAAGTAGAAGAGGAAGATGAAGAGAATCCGATAGAAGAAGAAGAGCAAATTCCGCAAGTGTCTCCAAAGACACCCAGTAAATGAGTACAGAAGAATCATCCTTCAGATCAGATTATCGTAAACAAAGATGTAGGAGTTGAGACTAGAAGAAGAATCCGTTCACCAGAACAAACACACCTAGCACTCTTATCTACAATTGAACCAAACTGTTTTGAAGAAGCCAGTAAGGATGAATTTTGGAATAAGGCCATGGATGAAGAATTGGATCAAATAGAGAAAAATGACACTTGGGAATTGGTTCCAAGACCAAAAAATAAGAATGTGATTGACACAAAATGGGTTTTCAGAAATAAATTGAATGAATATGGACATGTTACAAGGAACAAATCTAGATTTGTATGTAAAGGATATGCTCAGATTGAAGGAATCGACTTTGAAGAGACATTTTCCCCAGTTGCTAGAATGGAAGCAATCTGTTTTCTTTTATCTTATGCATGCTCCAAAAATGTTAAAGTATATTAGATGGACGCAAAATAATCTTTTCTGATTGGGAAACTTGAAGAAGAAGTCTACATTGAACAACCAGAAGGATTTCAGTTGTCAGAGAACACAGATTATGTGTGTAAATTAAAGAAGACTTTGTATGGTCTAAAAAAGACTCCTAGAGCATGTTACTCCAGACTGGATAAGTATCTGTAGAAGGCAGGGTTTAGAAAAGGAAGTTCAGACAACAACCTCTACATCAAGGTAAGTCAAGGTAATAATTTATTAACTGAAGTTTATGTTGATGATATTATTTTTGGTAGTGATGATGACAGGTTAAGCCAAAAATTTGCAAAAGATATGAAAAAATAATTTGAAATGTCGCTACTTGGAGAACTATCCTTCTTTCTGGGACTTCAGATACGTCAAAGCAACCAAGGAATTTTTATTTCTCAAACCAAGTATATCAGAGAAATGATAAAGAGGTTCGGAATGGAAGATTGCAAACCAGTTATTACTCCCATGAAAATCAGTTGCAAGTTGAGCAAAGATGATGATTCGAAGTCTACAGATCAAAGGCAATACAGTACAATGATTGACATCCTATTGTATGTGTGATAACACCCAGATCAGATGTAATGCAGGCAGTTGGACAGGTGGCACGATTTTAAGAAACACCAAAGGAATCACATGTATTATCAGTGAAGAGGATTTTCAGATATCTCAAAGGAACATACGAGTTTGGGCTATGGTATCCAAAAGGAAAGGATCTATCACTAATTGCCTACACAGACGTAGATTGGGTAGGTTGTATTGATGACTGATGAAGCACTAGTGGAGAAACGTTCTACTTGGGCGAGTGTTTAGTATCATGGCTAAGCAAGAAACAATCATCAATATCTCTATCTACAGCCGAGGTAGAGTATATTGCAGCAGCAACATGTTGTACATAGGTTCTTTGGATGAAACAAACTTTGACAGATATACAGGTTGAGTATGATGAGCCTATTCCAATATATTGTGATAATAGAAGCACCATCAGTATCTCAAAAAACCCAGTGATGCACTCCAAGACGAAGCACATTCCAATCAAGTATCACTTTCTACGGAATAGGTTGCAGAAAAGAACATTAGATTTGAGTATGTGGGCACAAAAGAACAAGTGGGAGACATCTTTACAAAACCACTTCCATGGGAAGCCTTTAAATATCTTCGCCAAAGACTTGGAGTTATTTCTACTCCAAAATGAATGCATTTTGAATGATTTTTGAATGCTTATCTTATATGTCTTAGATGTACACAAGGAAGCACCATAAGAGGACGGTTCAGTCAGGGGGACCAACCCCAGATGAAAATATACCTTTGCCATTGTTGACAAAGGGGGAGAGATTTATCAGATGCAGATGATAGAGGCATGGTTCCAGGGGGAGTAGATTTATCAGATGTAGAGGACAGAGGCATGGTTCCAAGGGGAGAATGAGTGATATGATTTCAATATTGCATCAGAGTGTTTACATCAATTCCAAAGGGGGATATTGTTGATTAAGTTTGGTTGTCATTGATGTCAACCCTTGAAGAAAGCCCCATAGCATAAAGGTTTGGGTAATGGACCAAAGGTTGTTTCATGTATAATGGTATGAGTTTTAATATATTTTCAGGTAATAATATTCTATATGGATATTACAAGTCATTCCATTTCTGGTGGTATGTGGAACGTCACATAACTCCTCATGGTTTGAGAGTTATGGCCTTAGGAAGTTGGAGGACCCTCATATGTTGGCTTGAAGCCCCAAAAGGTCAAAGTAGTCAAAGTGGTTTAAGATATTTTAGAAGGTAAATAATAAAGTGAAGTGATGAGTGTAATATAATTCAAAGTGAATACAAAATAAATTATTTAAATAATAAATTTATTGGAGAAATTAGAAGTAGGTTAACCCTAAAATAAGGAAAGTGGGCAAAGTGACCTAGAAGATGTTTTTAAGGAAGCTACTTGGAGAGTATAAATAAGAGGCAAGGCTCTCTCATTTAACACACACTTGAGAATATTGAATATCTATAGTTCTCTGAGGTAACCAAAGGATATATAAGCCAAATTTCTGAGGGAAGGTGAAGAAAATAAGGCCAGAATTCAAGGAAGGATAAATTCTTTTGATGGTGCTTTCTAAGGTATGTTATTTACAGGTCATCTCACCATTTTTGCTATAAATTTTTTTCTATAATGATTAAGTCCATGAAATTTCTATTCCATTGAGAAAACATATCCAATTATATGTGGTAAAAAATTCATCTTGTGGGTCATTGTATTTTTTGAGTTACACTCTGTGGAAAATAGGGTTTGTGCCTAGTCCTGAAACTAGTCTAAAACAAGTGTTTCCGGTAAAAACATCATAAATTATTCATAACAGGTCAAATTTTAGTAATAAAAAATGTGTTGGTTATATTACAGTGTGTAGTATGTTTTGTAACATTTTCAGATCAATTTAGTAAACATTCCGTGCGGGGCACACTCTACAAGGTCGCTCTCTAGAATAAGCCAGAATTCAACAAGGTATGCCATTTTTTCTATAACTTCTTTTCTGAGAAGATCCAAGTAGTGAAACTTGGAGGAATTGCATAAAACACACCGAAGAACATTTCTTATCAGTTTCAAATCTTTAGTCATTACAGGTACAAAGTTATGATTATTTCAAGTTAGGGTTGTTGACTAATCCAAAACTAGTCATGTGAGACTAAAGAAAAGTTTGATGAAACTGCTAGTCTCTTGTTGTTAAATTTAAGGAAGGTTTGCAGGTATGCATAATATACACCAGGTCTATTACAGAGTTTCAAATCATATTTGAATGATGAAATTGATGAGGGATTTTGGTTGAGGTACATGTTGGGTACATGGTTGAAGACAAGTAGTTGATGCGTTGGCACATACATGAGGTGTATAGTTGATGATGTTGGTACATATTGATGAGTCATAGTTGATGAATATTTGACACATGATTGGTACATACTTGGTACATGGTTGGATGCACTTGTTTATGGTACAGGTTGATTACAGGTTGTTTGGTACAGGTTGGTGTATGGTTGATGCACTTGTTTATGGTACATGTTGATTACAGGTTGAGGTACAGGTTCATGCATGGTTGATGCATGGTTTAGATTTATTGGTACAATTTTACATCGATATATATCATAGTGATAGTGTGATAGTGGTTCCATCATTCTACTTCTACTTCAGGGTGGTTGGACAGGGCAAGGACTGGTGGTTGTAGCCACCTTCCGGTTATAGCTAGAGAACATAGGGGGTTGTAGCCTCCTTCTAGTTGTAGCCAAATAATTGGGGAGTTGGAGCTTCCCTCAGGTTGTAGCCTGAGAAACTAGGGGGTTGGAGCCTCCTTCCAGTTGTAGCTGGAAAACAAAGGAAGTTGGTGCTTCCAATGAATGTAATTCTTCAAGACATATAAGATAAATCATTCCATGGTTTTCTCCCGATTTGGGTTTCCACATAAAACACTGGTGTACTGTGTATGAGTGTGATTGTTCATTTCTTATTGCTCATTGTTGGATAATAATTCTACATTGATATAACACTTGGATTATTTGAAGAAAAAGGATTATAATTACACTATTACTGATTCACCACCCCTCTCAGTAATCCAACAGATTCTACATTTAAATTAATCAAGAATACATTTCAATCCACAATAACCCATAGTAAACCTAACAGGCTCGACAGTCTTCCCTATAAAACCCTCAGACTGGAGGAGTTAAGGGTTTGCTTCCGAGCCAACACTAGAGTAAACTCCTTTCAATGGTAAAACCTCCGAGACTAATGACACATACACTGATAACACCACAAATTACTCCGTGGACAAGGTGATGAAAACTTGTGACAAGAGAAGCCATGACAGAGGAAGAGGCTCTAACTCGGCTTGGTAATGATACCTAACACACATAGGGTAGAACCCTCGTGACTCCTCAACCAAACAAACACAATGTTGAGGTGAATATAGGGCCAAGAAGGATCAACATAAATCACTGCGCAACCCTTGGCAGTGAAAACAAACCAATGCCCAAATGTACAATGCATGGTGACACAAATGCTTCAATCATTAAACCCCATAAAATCCCACAGACTGGATACAACAATACCAAAGTGTGAAGATATCCCACCGAGACCAACAAGCCTCACATAGATCTTTTGTGACTACTAAAGCCCAGGATATCCAGTAATACTATGACTTCAACATCATTGCATAGAAACCCATCAACGTTTCATTTCACAATCACAATTTTATACAGTTGCAATACTTAAGGAAGGCACATACCAATACACCTGAGCCAATATCCATTTCATAACTAGAGCAGACTCATGAAGCGTAAAAAAAAGACATACCTGTAATCAAAGGACTTAAAACACGAGTTGGCCGAGCGGTTTCTCCCTGCTAAGAAATCAGAGCATGACCACAACAACAATGTTTGAACAATAACCTGACTAGGGTGGCATCCAATGACAGGACTAAAGGTGATGTGCAGTAAATGCACATGACCTCCACACTTCAAGTTCATTCAATTCTTAGTACGCACCAGCTACTAATAAAATGAATCATCCACCTTGAACCATGCATTTAGACCAAAAAAATTTAATTTCCAAGGGCATGACCCATATCACATATTACCATCTCCACTATACATAAATGCATGCCAACTATGTTCTATACAACCTCTATAAATCGTATGGCTATCATATGTTAGCTAGGATTTGCCACAATTATTTCAATGCAGATAGTATAGCATGTTAGCATAGGATAGCTCCTTTTTTTAATTTCCTATAATTTGTTGTTACTAACATATGTCTGTTGCAGGTGTCACAAGTAATAGTTTCAAAACAGACAACAATGATAAACATGAAAAACTTCGGCATAAAACTTGATCTTGGAACAACAAGGGAAGCATGTATAATATGCCTGATCCATTATCCAATAAAAAAAGATATCGTCAACCATGAAAGTAGTGTCGAACAATAACATGTAAATGTGTTGAACCTACATAGAATAGATCTAGCTAGAAAATACCACACACATTTGCAGAGATAAATTGTGAAAGAAGAAGCAAGAGACAAAGAATGGAAGAATTCTCATTAACCGTATTCCACACTCAAAGAGTGAATAATTTACAATAGATATAGGATACATGAGTAACTAATGAGCCATAATGGCGGTATAGAGTGATTTGGACACACACCAATAGTTACGGGAGTAAACTACCACCTAGTCTAGTCTCTCAGGCAGTTACGAGAGTGAACTACCACCTAGCTCAGTTAACTAGTCAATCAGTCTTCAGTTGACTGACTGAAATAGAGTTTAGTGAGGAGTAGATCAAGGAATCAAGGGTAATGCGCCAATATGGTGATGAAACCAAGGCAAGTGCTCATTATCATGGTGATGATCCCAATGTTGCATGGTGACAAAACCAATGCAACATCTAGACTCAACTCAACTAGTCAAATTGAAGTGTCAACTGAAGAGAATATTCTCCAGGTGGAATATTCTCCCCTAAAATATAGGAGACTGGATAATGACTAATAATGACTAATAAACAAGGAAAAACCTTAGGAAAAATAAATTTTAGGTGTGTGTGAAGTAAATCCAACATAACATAACATCGAATCAGCACCAGACTTGATTTTCAATCTACAAGGGGGTCCCACCTATTATTATTATTTAGCTTTTATATTTTTTCTTTTTTGTTTGTTAGTTTGTCCGTGACCTGTGGGACTAACCTTTTGGCTAAGAAACCACGACTCAGGGGCATATAAGCCGTCAAAATCACCCGTGGATCGCACCCGGCCTGAGCCACACCAACCCTTAACATGGCTGGAGTTTTTGTCCCCGTAGGTTTCGAACCGGTGACTTTAACATCATGGAGTGGCTTAACAACACACTCCATCACCGTCTGTTCTACACCTCAGGGACATTATTTAGCTTTTATATTAATAGGATTTTAGTAAAACTTTGCGGGCCAAACTTTGTTGCGAATTTAATCGTCAACAATGACTCAATTGTATTAAATGCAAATGAATCTATTCATTATTATTGACATCGGTTTCTTGATATCGTTAGAAAATATTTTGTTGAAACAAAATTACCCGGTAAATCTACCATATGACTGGTACCTTTCTAATTCATGAAATTAAATATATGCATGTGTTTTGATATCTTTCTATCTACTCCACTTTCTAAAGTCTAAATGACAAAAATAGTTGAGTGTATACTTTCGTAATTCATGAAATTAAATATATGCATGTGATTTGATACATTCCTATCTACTCCACTTTGATATGAACAGTTTTTTTGCATTGAATAAATTTAGACTCGAACTTTAAAATACAAAAAAAAGATGTACCAATGGATTATTATAAATTGCTAAAAGTTTAAAACATTTATATTAATTGAAAAAAAATGTAAGGCAAACATTTTAAGTGCATATTCTATAGATTATTATAAATTTCTAAAAGTTCAAAACATTTATATTAATTGAAAATAAAATAAAAAAGTGAAAAAATCTAGTCATTTGTTTCAAGCCACTTGAACTACCTACATTACAAGTAAAATCCATGACCAATTTACCTCAATTTAAAAAAACTTATTGTAAAGGATGGACATTTTGAAATCTAAAGTAAAGGCATTCTAAAATCAAAAGAAAATTCCAAAATCAAAATTAAAATAAAAACTCAAAAATCGAAAAGAATCGATATACCTTTATATGATGTTTTCAATCTAATTTATCTTGGTTATATTAGAAAGTGGGAATCATTGTTTTTGTAGATGTACTAATGTTGTAGGGGCTATTTAGCTCCGTCGACTAGACCCACCAGTCGATTGCAGTAGTCAGTTAGGAAAGTCGGTCAAATAAACAGTTAGAGTCGACCTACCGAACAATTGTGTGTGTGTGTGTGTGTGTGTGTGTGGCTATGTAATGGAAAGACAAAGACTGTTTTGGATATATTATATATATGTGTGTGTGTGTGGCTATGTAATGGAAAGAAAAATACTATTTTGGCTATCTTATAAAATGAATTGATGGTTCTCCCACTACTTGTGTATGTTTATTTGTATATCTATGTGTCTCTATATATGATGTTGTAACATGTATTGTTCTTTGTAAGGATCTACCAGTAGCTTCTCGTACTTTCCCTGAGACTACAACATTGGTTCCATTTTCGGTAGTTCTGAACTCGGGCATGCATATAAAACATATAGGTATATTTTAACCTTGGAGCACATATGTGAATGGTAGGAGCATAAAATTACCAATTATAAAAAAAATTACGCAAAAATAAATCGACTGACACTAGCCGAAGCACATACTTAGTTATTCTCAAAGACGCATGAACGATTCTTGGAATCCATTCCAGAAGAAATGTATGAATATCTCAATCAATCTAATGAGAAAAATCACTACTGATGAGTAGTTGATGCACAAAATCATAAATGGCGAAAGAAAAAACCTCAACGAGTGGTTTGAGAAGATCATGTGAGACTATATCGAAGAACAAGCGATTGAAGATAGAGAGTTAGTCACAACCATAAAAAACAAATTATATACATACCTACACGACAGGTTTCTCTGCATTATCATCTCTTTACTTCACAAGTTTGTCTTAGAAAAAGGAGTTGGGGACATCGTTGAATACCGACCCCTTCTGAAAAATCCTCCTTTGAACTCTAATTGAAAAAATAAACAAGAAGAGTGGGAAATGTTTTTGGAATATAACTACAAATGCACCAGAGAATGTTGGGACTACTTCTTGAAGAAATGAGCATAGAAAAAATGATGAACATCGCCGATCGCAAGTAAGTCGAGCCGACGTCGGAGGGGTTGGATAATCTGTGAGATGATATAAGTTGAAGTTGAAGTAGAAGCACAACCAAATAAAAAATGTTAGAAGTTCGGAGGAATATAATTGAATCAAGTGCAAAGTATGCACATCGAACACATACCCATAAACTATCAATAAATATACAAAATTTGGAGTAGGAAAAGAGGAAAAAGAGACGAGAAGAGTTATGATACAAGAGGGATCCAAAAAACTCTCATATAAAACCTACTTAGGCTGATAGATCATTGGAGTAGCCCCACAATGGCTCCTGGGAGGGGTGGAAGCTTGCAAGTGAGTATGGAAGTCGGTGGTAGAAAACAAACAATTGACCAAGTCGATATGGAGATAGACAATTTGGGACCTGTGGTTCAACTTGCATGGTTGCATATTGCATAATTCCTCCGCCAAAGACTTCATGTGAATACAAAATCACCAAGGATGTGGTGTCGAATTGATAATGCTGGTCAGATATGAGACACGTTGCTAATTGAAGAAAAATAATATTCCTCCCTACCGAATATAATTTTGAAATATTCTAAATCAACAGACAGTGAAAACGAATCAACACAACCCTTTAGAGGATGATTCATTGAGTATATAGACAAATCCTGCCAAACAGATGATCCAAGCCCAAGCAAAGAACAAGCACAATTAGCGATCAAATACATCACGACTAAAGATCAACAACATATCATACTAGTAAAGTCAAATATTTAGACTCCGTCTCAAGAAAGCATTTCGACTTCTCAATTGACTTCGACACAAAATCTTGCAATATTCATAGCCTTGAAAAAATAAAAGAAAATAACAATGGGCCTCAATCACATTTTGATCTATGAAGGCAATGAAGATCCCAAACGACATTGGTTCGTTTGTGAAAAATTATGGGATGCAACTGACATAACTGAAGAGGACAAATAAATGGCCCAATTTGGAGCTGCAATTCGAGTAAGATCTCTTACATGGTTCATGAATTTTACAGATACTCAACAATACTCGAAAGCGGAAATAAAGAAAAAATTTCTCACATTTTTCAAAACGCAAGATATAAGCCACCTGGTAGCGCAAAAATTGAAAGAATTCAAACAGAGTGGGTGAAATCATCCATGAATATAATAAAAGATTTAAATATCTCTTAAACCAAATTCCATATGAAACTGAAGAAAAACTACTTGTACAATGGTATGTGGTAGGCTTACTGCAAAAGATTAGAGTACCACTATGCATGTACAACATCCAGGCATGCGAAGACGCACTCAAAAAATCCCAAAGGATAGGAATGGATGATGAAATCACTTCGAATTAGTCAATAATCAAGAAAATAATGAAAAAAAAAATTGAAGAAATGCAACAATCAATAAAAAATATGACAATCTCACGCAACGAACTATGGTTCACAATTTGTTCTAGCGAAGGTCATACAAAATATTATTGTAAATTTAGAAATGCACTAGATCCCATAGTTTGTTGAATTCAAATCGAAACATTCTGCGAAATTTGTGAGAATATAAAAAATCATGCTACAAGATATTTCCCACATAATCTAAGGAATGTGTGAGCTAAGTGGTGCCACATATGTGAGGAAACCAATCACTCAACACAAGAATGTCGACTGAATGGGAAAAATCAAACAAAGATATATTTTTCATATCATACTCAGATGGTCGATCAGAACGTCGATCAAGGCAATGAAACCAACTACAAAGGTCAAGGCCATGGAGGCTATCAAGGACGAGGAAGAAGGGAACGAGGAAATTTCGATAGGGGATGTTATTACTTATTCAATTGTTGGAAATATGACCACATCAGTCCAGATTTTCCAATAAAAAATAGAACTAATCTAAATTTCTACAACATTTGTGGAGTTGGAGACCAATCCCTCGAAGACTATCTAATCATGTTAGATAAAACAATGAAGAAAAGAAATGTAAATCTCTTGCATATAGTGCCAAAAAAAGATATTTTAAATTCAAAGAAACTCCATGTAGTAACACGTTCGAGAGTTGGTGAAGAAATTTATCTAGACCCTCCAAGTCGATAGAGGGGAGGCCGACGCACATATCCCGACCCAAAACACGAAGAAAAATTAATGCGAGAAGCAATGAAAATTTTCAGAAACATCGACTAGGATAAAGAAAACAAGGGAGGACATGCAAATATTTCAGACACTGCGTTAGATGAATTTCAGCAATCACTGATATAAAAAAAGTTGGTTAGTTGCATGATTGACCTACTGGGAATTCTAAGAGAGTATAAGAAGATCAAATACCAGTCAAAATTATCCAACAATTGTCTTAGGAAAGACACAAAAATGACTTCGACCCATAAGTCGACCTGGAAATCGATGGACATATTATCAAACAAGTTGTAGTTGACTTTGGGTCCCAAGTAAATATCCTTCCTAGAAAAACGTGGGTTCGACTTGGGAAACCCCTGCCTCAACCAATAATGAATTTTATAAAGCTAACATATTATAGGTTCATTGAACCAATCGATACATTTAAAAGTGTAATAACATACATAATGGGAATATCGATGAGAGTGGACTTTGAAGTAATTGATTTGGTTGAAGGTATCCTTGCCTACCTTGCATTAGTTGTAAGACTTTGGGATCAAAACATGAGAGCCACAATCTCCCTCAAAAGGGACATAATCAAACTAAAAGGTATAAGAAGAAAAACCATAATCCCATTAGACCCAAAATAAGGAAAACCTTGGGTCGAAACATGGGATGAAGCTCACAAATCCTGATGAATATATCAAGTAATGAACGAGAAAAAGGATAACGTTGAGTCGAATAATGAAGGATACATTTTAGTTGGGTCTCCTTTGTTAATAGGACAAAATTCAAATTCATAACTATGCAATTGGAAAATGGAGAATTATGAAGCTTAATCCAAATAATATTGGTTGATAGAGGTGATACCAATAAAGCAATCAAAGTTATTCTTTCCAGTACAAGTAGTCCCTATTGTAGTCGAAACAAAGTTAAAATAAGCACCAACACTAATCCCGACTCATGTACATACAAGGCAACCCCTACGGTTCAATGAAAGGAACTCTCTGTTGATGCATGTCGACGAGGTTTCCAAGTTAGTTGGAGAATGGGGGAGGGTACAAATATTAGTGAAATCCTTCACAGGCCAAGCATCATGATGGTGGGAAACACATGCACCCTGACTAAAAACATGGAATATTTCTACCCTATATTTTGTGGAAATATTTGGTGGAAAAGAGTTGTTAGCGAACCTTGACATCCCGACTTTTAAACCTGGGTTTGACCTAGTCTCTCACATCCAACAATGTGAGAAAGAATGGAGAAAAACAAGCGACCAGGATGAAAGAGTATGGCCACATATGTTCCCAAATACATTGGATGATATACCACACAAGTGGTATAAAAATGAAGAAGTATGTGGACACACATTCAACTAGAAAAAAATAAAAAATAAAATTCCTCAAAGACTTTGAGTTTAGACCTGAAGAAGTACTGTTGCAGGAGGAAACAAGAGAAATCATTTTTTTTTTTGGAAAAACAAAGTCTCAAGGAGATTAAAAAAAAAGGAAAATCTAAAGTTGACATGGGATAGACTTCGACTTGTAACTTAGTATCGACACATAATATAGATAATTTAATAGCTTGTCGAATAGACATGGAAAACATAATCTTTCCAGGGAAGAGTTTTTGATGGAATAAAAACCATTTAGGAGTACATAGTTATGTAAAAACAATTCACTTAGTGACCAAGGAAGAAAAAGAATAAAACAAATATATAGAAAAGACGAACTTCCGTTCAAAATACAATGAATTTGTGGGAGGAGAACACCAATTAGATGAATCAAATGCACCCAAGTGGATGGATGCAGAAATCAAGACAAAATAATTCGACATATCAATAGATGATCAATTGAAAATGGCCAGAATATGTGACTATTGGTCTGACAAGCAAACCATGGAAATGATCGACCTATTGAAAGAATACCGAGATGACTTTGCATGAGACTACAAAGACCTAAAAGGGTTGGTACAAGAGATGGGAAAGATGAAAATCGACCTCCTCCATGGGGCCAAACCTATTAAAAAAAAACCATATAAGTTGGCACATAAATACAAGCCAATTGTCCAAAAGGAAATTGAAGCAATGCTAGCTTCTAGCATTACACATTCAATCGACAAGTAGGAATGGGAAAGACCAATGGTCGTGCAACCCAAAAATAATGACCCAAAGAAAATAAGAATATGTGTCGACTTTATAGGATTGAACAAACTTATAGAATTGACCCATTCCCGATGCCATTCTTTGTTGAAATCATCAATGAAGTCGTGGGACATGAATGTTCTTCCTTCATCGATGGCTTCTCCGGATACAATCGGGTGCCTATCACAAAAGAAGATCAGGAAAAAACCACACTTGTTTCTGAGTTTGGATCATTTGCATATAGATTAATGTCATTCGACCTCAAGAACGCACCAATAGTCTTCTCCAAGATAGTGACCGAGACATTCCAAGAATATATTTATAAAACAATGGTTGTGTATTTTGAAAACTGGACTATCTACAACCTATTGAAAAACCACATCCAATGGTTAAGAATGATGTTGGAGAGATGCATGCAAATTCACTTGTCTTTAAAAATAGAAAAGATTATCTTTACCACACCTATATGCATATTGTTGGGCCATATTGTATGCAAAGATGGAATTAAAGTTGAAATGGACAATATCAAGGCTATTCTCGACTTGGAAACAACAATTAACCAGAAACAAATAAAAATATTTCTTGGACACACTAGATATTATAGAAAGTTCATCCAACACTACTTTGACATCACTTTTCCAATTGACGATCTATTAAAGAAATAAGTCGAGTTCCATTGGAGCCAGGAATGTGAGAAATATTTGATTTATTGAAATTAAAATCGATAGAAGCGACCATACTCAGATTTCAAGATTGGTCAAGAAAATTCCATGTCCATGTAGACGCATCTAACATCGTTGTAGGATCAATTTTATCCAAACCATATGATGACATGGTCGACCATCCAAATGCATATGCCAGTTGAAAATTAAACAAAGAAGAAATAAACTACTCGATGACAGAGAATGAAGTTTTAGCAATGATTGTTTCCCCCAAAAATTTTGACACTACTTACTAGAAAATCCATTTATATTCTTCATGGACCACCAGGCGCTAAAAGACTTAGTGAATAATTGATCCATCAAGGAAATATTTGTTGATGGCTATTACTATTTCAAGAGTTTGACTTAGAAGTAGTAGTCCGACCATGAAAGAATAATGTCGGCCCAGATCATCTATCCCAACTTGATACATGAGATTATTCGATTGGAATAAATGATGACATACCAGATGCAAATTTATTCAGAGTTGAAGAAGCTCCCAAATAACTAGAAGAAATTGCATATTTTCTAGAAGAAGGGAAAGCACCTGAACATCTCCCAGCCAACAAATGAAAGATCATATCAATGAAATCTACACCATTCACCCTCATGAATGGATATCTTTACAAGCTAGGAATTGATAATATTTTGTGAATATGTGCATTAGAGCATGAACATGAGGACATAATTAATGAAACACATGCAGGCCCAGTGTGAGGTCACTTTCAAGCCGACACAATAGCCAGGAAAATCCTCCAATCTAGTCTCTGGTGGCTGAATTTACACAAAGATTGTTGAGAATAGATAAAGAAATGTGATAAGTGTCAGAGGATAGGTCGACCATAATGGAAAAATGAAATTCCCTTGCATTCAATAAACCCCAATTTACTGTTTAAAATTTGAGCCATTGATTTTGTCAGTCCATTCCCAAAAAGAGAAAAAAGATCTGGGGAAAAATACATCATTATAGTAGTTTAGTACTTAACCAAATGGGAAAAAGAAGAACCAGTTAGTAATTTCACAAAGGAAAAAAATACAAAATTCATCTATGAAAACATAGTAACTAGATTCAACTGCCCTTTGACAATAATCAATGATCAAGGCACGCACTTGATCAACAATACAATTGAAGTGTTTCTCAAACAATTCTTAATCGACCACGGGAAGACAATTTCATATCATCCACATACCAACGGGGCTATTGAGTCATTCAACAAAACATTACATAAGGGATTAATGAAAAATATGTGGATTGGACATATATGATTGGGATGATAAAGTTTCAACAATATTGTGGGCCTATCAAACAGTGTATAAAAGATCAACTCGCCATACACCATTCAAGCTAGTCTACGATCAAGAAGTTGTAATACCATTACACTTCTGTGATAACACACATCAGATAGCCTCCATCCTAGAATTCGACCACATGCTTAACACAAGACAACACTTCTATAAATTAAATCAATTATAAGAAGAAAGGATTCTAGTGAAACAACATCAAGAAATCCAAAAGAATCAACAAAAACCTTGGCACAATTGACATCTTAAGAAGAAGGACATCAATGATGGAGACTTGGTATTGTTATATGATAGTCGAGTAAAAGGAAAAATGAGAATGCTATAAATTGCATGTTTGGGTTTGTATGTGGTCAAGTACATCCAACCATCAGGAGTAGTACAGTTAAAAACTTTGCAAGGGAACCCCTTCAAAAAATTAGTTAAGTGTGTCCGCTTAAAAGATATCATACAAAGTAGTCTCTAGTCCTGTTGGTGAAAATCTCTTCGAGGCACTAGTAGGACATGACTAGGTCAAAAACCCCTCGAGGTGGCCTAAGTCGAAATTGAGAATAAAAGAATAAATAAAGAAAAGGAAAAAAATAAAAGTAAAAGAAAAGCTAAACAATAAAAGTAAAAGATTAAGAAAAACCAAAATTAAGAAAATAATCAATAAGTCGGTTACCATAATTAGGTACATAAAATTGATCGACAACTACAAGTTATATGATCGACGTAAACGATCAAAACATTCATTCATGAGAAAATGAGAAGAGAACAAACTCCTTGGTCAACAATAAGAGATGAAACACATAAATCAAGAGCAATTTCAATACCCAGACACAATTTGCACCATTACTTAAACAAGCACACCAGTCGATCCATTGAAAGAGAAGTGCATCATCTATTCGAATGAGAAACACATCAATCCAATAAGTGTGAATTTTGAAGATCAAATGAGCAGGAAAAATACCAATCAATCAGCGTGCAAAAAATACTTTAAGAAAACAAGAACATCCCCAACAAAGAAAGCATGCATTCAAAATACCAAGCATTAATCGAATTGACAAGAGAAAAGAGACTTACATGGTTGGATGCTTCAAATAGAGATCTTCGACTAACTGGAAGAACTAACCCAACTAGGTGGCACAAGTCAAGAGTTGATCTGTGGGAGTACAATAACACCATTAATGCTCAACGGGACAAGTTCGACCCCCATGACTCCATTGACGCAGGATTCCCCTCACACAAACAATAAATTACACCCGACATCATGACTGAGGCATTTTAATTAATGATACTGTTGGGAGAATTAAATTCCCCACTCCATCTCCCACCTATAAATTTGGACGAGGCATATGACTTCGATTCATTTTTGTTTACACTAGAGCACCCAAGAAAGAAAAGCATTGAAATCTAAGTCTCACGGCTGACTCTAGATATTCATAAACTTCTATCCGACCAACAAGAAATCATATATATATCAAGGACTAGAGGAAAAGAAACAGGATCCTTTGGGGAGCCAAGAAAAAAATCCAAACTTGACAAAGCAGGTGTGTCTGAACTCAAAGCAGAAATGCAGAACATTCATGGGGCGAGAATGGAAAAAATAAATTGGTTGAGGAATTGAAAGAACTTTATTGCATGGGGAATGGAAGCTAGAATATGGAAGGAGGAAACAAATTTCCTCAAGCAAGCAGGGATTCAACATTTTCTGGGCATGCTGTAAATTGTATAATTCAACGGTTGGAAGGAAGAAGTCATGTAATTTCTCATCAATCAGTATCATAATGGAAATATTTGGTTGGATTATTCAGTTAGCATCACTAGAGGACTAATCCATAGAATCACTGGAATACCACATGCGGGTACACCTGTACCTAAAACCCTAAACTCAAATGTCTAGATTCAGACCCTCACAGGGGGGACTTCGACAAAAAAGTCAAAAGGGTTGTTGATTAATAGAGTAATAGAACTCTGTGAAAAATGGACATGCATAATAATTTCTTTATGCTTCACACATGTCGGTTGAGCTTGAGATGTGAATCTCACAGTGTTGGAACCAATCGGTCAAATCCTAGAGTCAGGGGCTCAGTTTAACTAGGTGGAGAAGTTAGCCACATTGATCAAAAGCAACTAAAAGGACTTCCAAGAGAATGGTCAAGCCATCAAATTCCCATCGCTTTTAATTTGGCTCACCATGAGTCAATTCGGTTCAGTCATGGAACCTGCATTTACTCTAAAATAGACCCTGACTATGAAAAAATATGCCACTTTTTCACCATGAATAGTTGTATCATCAATCTCCCCCAACTGAGGTAATGTTAAAATGTTGGGTGAATCATGCAAATAATGTCTCCCAAAAGTGGAGAGTGGAACAAAAATTTTGTAGGGATTTACCATCGAGTGCCCACATTCAAATAAGCCTTGAATACACCAAGCTTTGGTGTGGAGTAAGCATAGGGCTAGCACTGGAAGAATAAGAATATCAGCCAATGAAGCTCCAAATATTCTAGTAGCTCGACAAACAATTGGGATTTCAAACACCGATCCCACATATATATTGAGCAATAATTCAACTATATTCACAACTTTGATCGATGGAGAAAAAGAAGAATAAAGAGAAGCAACCTTATATACCATCCGATTTATTCCAAATCTGGACATGGAAGCAAGTTCCCGAGCAAAGTATACTCTGACCAAAAGAAAACAATAAGAAAAAGAAGCCAAGGATAAAGAGGTTGTCGAATTCGAAGCAGATCTATAAGATATCAATATCATTTGGAAAGAAACATTCCAGTCAGATGTTGTGTTGGACTTCAATGACCCATTTATAGTAAAAAAAATATCCTCCTTCACCAATAAGTTAGCCATAAATATTCGAATGAAAGAAAAGCAGACTCGACAGGATCAGGCTATCACAAGAAATATTCTAAAGTCAAGTGTTAAGCCTCAATTCCAAGAAATAATGGAAGCAACAGATGTAAATAACTCCGAAGAAAGGAAAACTAAGGCATCCCTAAAAAATAAAATAAAAACAAGAACATAGAAAAAACAGATAATCGTGGATCAACAAGAATAGAGCATAGGTCGGTTGATGCTAGTTGCAACACATTGGTCGAAAATCATTCAAATTGAACTTAATAATAAACTTGTGCCAAAAATTCACTCACACATATCAACATAGTTGAGCTAACACAATAGTCACCACCACCAAAGGAAAATCCAATCATTGAGGAAACCAATGCAAAAAAGGAAAGGAAGAAACATAATAAGAAATAAAGGGCAGAAAAACAACAGGTATCATTCGAAGAAAATATTTTAGATCCCTCCTTCAATCACAGAAATCAAGGAAGTTCCTTGCACTCAAATTCAAACAAGGTCAACCAGAATCTACAGAATGGAACTACAACAAGGAACACCACAGTCGAGTCGAAACCACTAGATAGGTCGAATCCAATCGACTCAGCACAACCAAAAATTGGGCCTAGCAAAGAAATTCATTTGGGCCACCCCGACCCCAACATAGTGGCAGACATGCCAAAACATAGAGAAGGAGAGACAACATGATAAGGGTATGAACACACTGTTTTGATACAAAAATCATTTGTTTCACAACCCATCCAAATACCATCGGATGAATCTGACCCCTTAGAAAAATCAAATTAATAAGCAAAAAAGACCAATCAAGATGACTAGCCTGAGAAATAATAATCGACTTAATACAATAAATACCAGGAAATCAAAGATGATAATACTAACCTAGGGTCTCCCAAGAAAGAAATCAACCCGCTATACAATCATCCTTCATAAAGCCCTCATAAAGACTAGTCAGATTCCCCATAGCAGACTAAGAACATAGAGCAAAACAATACACAAGGTCAAGGGGAGAATGAAATCATAATGGACCATGACATGCAGAAAGGAGAAAGAGAAACTACTAAGAAAAACCAAGGGAAAGATGATACATGGAAAGGAAACAATGTCGGACTAGAGAAAGAGAAAGAACCTATAGAAAAGGGTAGAAAAAATAAGAATAGCATACATAGGAAGGATAATACCCCAAAGGCAATCACATATACAACCTTCAAGCCAACTGGGTCGACAAAACCCCTTTGTAGAAACAACATTCGATCCAACAGTTGCCTCCGATGAACAAATTCTCGACCTATATGATGAAGCGACTATAGAAGAAACCAACAGATGGAAACAATCCCTCAAGAATGGTGCTTGATTGGTAGCTAGGATAAACAAAGAGAAATGGGTATTGAAAAATTACACTCAACTTTCCAAATAAAATTTGGGCATTGAAGAGTCTGGTCGAAGTAGTTATATCCACATGTGACAACAATTAGGCATAAATCCAACACCTATGACAGGAAAATAAATAACTCAAGTAGTTGCAAAACAAAGTAATAAGGATATCTAGACGGATTGGCACAACATACAACCACAATTTTGTAGTCATAACATGGGAAATTGAGGGAGATTCAACAACACCTAGAACTGGATAATTCACAGGAGACAATCCTCAAAATTGTTATTAGCAATTGGCCCTCATGCTTATCTTTGACTTATAGAAAGATCCAAGCACAAAGAACAATAATTTTTTACTTAAGGAAAACCAGAGAACTCACATCTAACACAAAGTGTAAAGTGTCCAGTTTGACCCATATTGCAAAAGAGAAAGAAGTTGAAGAAGACCTATCAAAACAAGAGAAATAATGGTTGAGAGAGGTGATTAAGGTCCAAACAACAATGAAAAAATATACCAAGAACCTAGATCAAATAAAAAAGAAAACTCAGGAAGCCGAAAATAACTTCGACCTAGAGTCGACTACTGTGCAAGAATCCCCCTTGACCGACAAATTAGATTTTTTGGGGAAATAAAAAATCAGTGGGCATAGAAGAACAATTCTCTATTGAAGAATGGAAAATGTTTTCCCACCACTTGCAAAAAATATCTGCTAGCTTCTATCAGACAACATTTGAAGCTCTACCAAATTATCCTATAGCACAGTTAGAGGTTACATCGACATATCAACAATAGTTCCATTTATACTATCCCACACTGTTTTCATCAAACATTCCTACCACCATTCATCACTCAAGAACTCCAGAGGTAGTCATTGAAGGATTAGGAGAATCACACATACAAGGAAAAACAACACCTTTGCCACCAAATGTAAGAATGCATGAGTGGGAGATCCCCCAAGAAACACTTGAGCCGAAAATGTAGCAAGAAGGAAATTCATAAAAACGAAGGCACTAGCCAAGAAAAGATATTCCGACACCATTCAACATCAACATTTGTTCTTCTTCTATCACTTTCTTTCTCATTCTCATTATATAAAATTTTCAAAGATGATATAACCTATTTGTGAAAACCTCTTCGGAGGAACCACTAGAGTTTATCAATTTTTTCAATGTATTAGACACACTCGCCCCTTTCTTAGGATGAGCAAGGAATTGAGGGGGAGGGGGGAGATGTTGTAGGGGCTAGTCGACTCTATCGTATAAACCCCCCAGTCAAATATCCAAGTCAACTGCAGTAGTCGATTGAATAAACAATTAGAGTCGACCAACCAAACAGTTAAGAAATGTAATTGATTGGTAATTGTACATCATATGTGTGTGTCTGATGGAAAGACATAGATATTTTTGGCTATCTAATAAAATTCATTGATGGTTCTCCCACCACTTGTGTATGTTTGCTTGCATATCTATGTGTCTCTATATATGATGTTGTAACATGTATTTCTCTGTGTAAGGATCGATTGGTGGCTTCTCGTACTTTACCTTAGATTACAACAACTAAAGTCTACTAAATTGTTATATATATATATATATTTCAATTAACAAAAATAAGAACAAAATAAATACTTACAATGATATATACAATTTTGTTTAAGTGATATTAAACCAATACAAATTTTATTATTTGTTATTAATTTTTTTCTCCATGTTATAAGATAAAATAATGTTGAATTGTATTATTTTACATAATATAATAAATAAAATAATAATAAATTTATATTGATACAGAATAGATAATGTTAAATTTGGGAATTTCATTTTGTGTTCCATTGTATTTGAAGTCACCATGTTACTCGAGTAATAAGTAAGCTAAAATGTTTGATAATGTCAAAGTAAATCAAGGGAAATTTTCATATTAATGTTATTAATAAGAATCATTAAAATATTGAAATTAAATAACTTTATTTAAAAATTGGTAATGAGCCAGACCATGGATTTTGAAATGGTGATAGAAATGAAATTTGAAATGGTGATAAAATTGTACATTTGGTGATGGAACTATATAATTTGAAAAGAGGAGTAAATGGGGCGCATTAAACTATGCCTCCCTCGAATGACTTAATCAACATGTGTGGAGATAGTGCCAATACAAGACAAATGTCACACCATGTTTCATGAACTTGGCAGGGAACTAAGTCCACAACTTCTCCAGAAGTGGTTAGATTTGGCCCCATAGGACATTTGTGTCGACTCGGGACCCTTCAACAAATGGATTCTCTAGGGTTTTTTTGAAGAGGATCATGATGTGAGTTTGTTTCACATTTTCTTTTTACTATTCCTCCTTCACTTGGAGGAAATCAATAGAAAATAGCAGTTCACTTACTATTTTTTTTCTTAAATATAATTCACAAATGTTGACAAATGATTAAATTCCATACTTTGATGAGTGGATCAAAAAATTGTTTCTATATTTGTTTTATGTGTTTTAGTTCAAAAGAAAAATTGTCAAGTAATTTCACCCAACTTTCCTACCTAACAATTAAATTTATTTTGTCCAAAATTTATTTAAGGTTACCGAGATTTTTTCTTAATCTAGAATTTCTTCCTCTTAAGTAGTGTTTCCACATTTGTAAAGAAATCACTATTACCACTAGTTATAAGTCATGCACAACATAATTTTGTTCATACTCTTTAACTTCCTTGATCCACTTGTCCCTATCTCTTTCCAACTCTTTCCACCTGCCAGTATCTCTATCTCTTTACTATCGGTATTTTAATAAGCTCAAATTATATTTTTTTCTACCACCTTTGTTGTCCATATTTTGATAAGGTCACTACTAAATATGAACAAATTTGTCATGCTTTCCCATTGCTATTGCGACACTTTTTTGTTGAAATTTCCATGAAAGCGGGTCTTATTTTTCATGGATATTTTTTCGTCGCTCTATCGATGACCCAGAACTCATCGTGGGAATATCCACAAAATATGGCTTTCATGTGTCATTCGTTTGCTAATCATTTCTTGTAGATTTTTTTTCAAACATTCATCTATATAGCGACAAAACTCTGTCTATATAGCGACACACATCCACTTTTGTTACCACGAGAATGCTATATTTTCCATGATTGTTCATCTCCATATAGACGAATGTTCGTGGCAAAACACAAATGAAAATTTTGTGTTGCCACGATAATGCTATATTTTCCACGATTTTTCATTGTTATATAGATGCAAAATCGTGGAAAAACACAAATGAAAAGTTTTTTTTGCCACAACAATTCTATATTTTCCATGATTTTTCGTCGCTATATAGACGAAAAATTGTGGAAAAACACAAATGAAAAGTTTTTGTTTCCATGAGAATGCTATATTTGCCATGATTTTTTGTCTCTATATAGACGAATGTTCATGGAAAAAAACAAACAGAAAGTTTTTGTTGCCACAAGAATGCTATATTTTCCATTATTTGTCATCGCTATATAGACAAATGTTCGTGGAAAAACAAAATGGAAAGTTTTTGTTGCCACGAGAATGCTATAGTTGCCATGATGTTTCGTCGCTATATAGATGAAAATTCATGGCAAAACACATGAAATTTTTTTGTTTCCATGAGAATGCTATAGTTGCCATGATTTCTCATTTCTATATAGACGAATGTTCATGGAAAAACACAAATGGAATTTTTTTTTTTCCACGAGAATGCTATAGTTGCCACGATTTTTCGTCACTATATAGACAAATGTTTGTGGAAAAACACAAATGAAAATATTTTTGTTGCCACGAGAATGCTATATTTTCCACAATGATTTGTCGCTATATAGATGAATGTTCGTGGCAAAACACAAATGAAAATATTTTGTTGCCACGAGAATGCTATATTTTCCATGATGTTTCGTCGCTATATAGACGAGGACTGTAGGTTTAAAAAAACAAAAAATTGGCATATCGACATGAAATTACTCATGGCATTAGAGAGATTCAAATAAATTGGTGAAATTCTACATGCTATCCACATGGAGGAGGTTGTATGATTGGAGAACACCTTACTTTGGATAAGGATAATTTGGAATTAAAGAGGATGTAATTGAGCCCTATACATCACAAGGTGGCATGTATGCTTGTATGGAAGCATGGATTTGACTTTGGGATGCATGTATCGTGACAACATTCATGTAGAGGAAAATTTTTCAGTGGAGTACATGGCTTAGGAGGTGCATTGGTATCCTTGGAGGCTTGGAGGAGGATCATTGAAGTCCTTGGAAACTTGGAGGAGGACCATTGGTCACATCTCATGGAGTACCCTTGCATTGGATCCTTTCTTGTTTATGACATCACCTTGGAGCTTGACATGTGTACCTTTAGAGTGTAGAACTCCAAGCCTACTTGTGGCTTTGTAGGTTGATTTTAATGGTTTAGGCCCGCATATACTTTCTTTCCTCTAATACCTCTCATATATATATATATATATATATATATATATATATATAGGAAGGAGAGAGTCATTTCATATCATCATCATTGTACTCTTCTCTATGCAATTGTCTTCTTAGAGTGAGACACTAGGGTTGATGAGGAAACCATATATATATAGGAAGGAGAGAGTCATTTCATATCATCATCATTGTACTCTTCTCTATGCAATTGTCTTCTTAGAGTGAGACACTAGGGTTGATGAGGAAACCAAAGAAGTTTTTATACCATACCAACAATAGTGTTACCCCTATAAGATCACTTTTTTCCTTTTACAACCATTGCATCAACAAGATAGAACTAAAAGCATCAAGCACAATGCATATAATCTATAAAACACACTATGTAAGGGACTACCAAAGGACCATAAGGAACATGCAATCAAATCATCCATCTAGAAAAACCAACATTTTACAAATTAATTACTTAAACAAAAAAATACTTGTAACATGTATCTTTTAGAAGTCCAAGGTCGATCCAGTTGTGCTCTAGCTCACACTAGCAGTGTCCAACTAGATTCCATGAACACATATTCAATAATAGAGGGGGGGGAATTCACCAAGGTAATTTTCCCACCCAACCAATGCAATCACCCTCATAGGTGTTTCTCCCTTATCAAGGCTCAATTTCAATGTGAATTGGAACCACAAACTCATAATTTTATCAAGAATCCCACCCAACTACTTATGAATAAGTCAATGAGCTTATAATTAGTTCAATACAGGTGTGGTGGAGAGGCTCTTAGACTGGTAAAACCTCCATATCCCATGGGATTAATACATGAAATGGTCTTACTACCAACTTCAACTGGTGATTGAAATCATGACAATAATGGCACCACCCTCAATAAAATACCTTACTACCACATTGAACTAGTGATGTTAACCATGAAAACAATGGTGTCTTTAGGATTTGGGCCCAAAAAAATAGTACGTGGATCCAAGCACACTAAGCTTTAACACCCTTTCAAGTTGCAGGAACACTCCCAACCTATTAATCCACACAGACCGGATGGGACAAATACATTTTTTTCCCAATTTATCATTGGCATAACACCAATGTATTCCCTCGATACTGAGTTCCTCATAACCACCTTTTCCATGAACTATCCAACCCCAACAATGGGTAGCCACTTATTTTATAATTCATATCAATATAACATCTTCTCAATACTATCTATTGGCCTCCCTCTTACTCATGCAAGGATGAATTTGGGATTCATGGTGAATTTAAAAGTGTCCAAAGCAAGGTAAGAGTGAAATGCAACCACTTCCCCTTCTACCCATTTTCCCAAGTTAACTTTGGAGGTAATTTTCTCTAGTCTTTTCCCATTTCCCAAGCTTCCTAGGCACTAGGATTAGATACCATCCTCATTGAGACAATATCCCTTCCCCGTTTTCCAACGAGATATCAACTTGTAATGGGTTAGTCCATACAAGGTACCAATGCATACATGCAATGTCATCATCTTAATCAATCACATGAGGTATCTTTTTAACCAAGCATAAATAATAAACCACATTAAATGGAAAAAGGTACCTAATAAATATGTACATCATTTCAAGTAATCCAACTTGTGCATACATCCTAACCATATCATAGGAAAGGTTCCCAATCAATGTAGTAAAGCATCCGATCAATCATATAAAGGTATCCAATAAATCATAGGAAGGATACCAATAAACATAATAATATATTCAATCATATTGACATATCCAATCATAACACTTAATCATAACAAGATTTTTAATCATACCAATAATCATAGCAAGGTATCCAATCATAGAAATAATAATAACAATGTATGCAATCATATAAATAATCATGATCATAGAAATGTATCTACCAAATATATATTGTTAAATTTGGTAACATCGGTAGTCATTCTCCAATGAGAGGCCATATGGGCCACCCTAAGGCTAGCCAGGGAGATTTGGAGAATCAACCAGTCTTGTGAGGTATTGACAAAAGCTAGAGGGAATGTACAACCTTTGTGAGTCAAACCAAAAGTCAGGATGAATGAAATGCTATATGATCTTGTGAGTCTAGCTAAGGAAAATATAAAAGTAAATATGTAAATCTAATGCAAAAGTCAGGGGGAATGTACAACCTCTGTGAGCATAGATAGTCTAGTGCAAAAGTCAGGGGGAACATACAAACTCTATGAGCATAGACAAGATAGTGAAAAATCCAGGGGGAACGTACAACTTCTTTGATGCTATTCAATCCTTGTGATCCATGAGAAAAAGTCAAGGCATCTAGAAAAAGTTAGGTTGAACGTAAAATTCCTATGAGCTAGAAACAAACAATATTCCTTATATTGAAAATGATGTAAATGTATTGATCTATTGCATTGGCACACATAAAATTTTCCACCATGAAGTGAAATTCGAATTGCCAAGTTGAGATTCAAGTTGAATGAGTTGTTAAATTCAAGTTGTAAAAGGTCAAGTTAAGAGTCAAGTTGAATGAGTTTATTAAACTCAAGCTGTAAAAGGTCAAGTTGTAAAAGTCAAGTTGCATGACAAGTGGCATGCATGCATGACAATTTGTATCCATGGCATGCATGCATAACAAATAGCATGCATGAATGTCAAGTGCATGATGATATGACATGCATGCATGTCCAGCCATAGGTCGAGTTTCATGGTGAGTTGGCATGCCATGCATTGCCAAGTCGCAAGGGTGAATTGTGATGCTAACTTGAGTCTCAATTCAAAGTTATAATTTGAGTCTCATGTCCAGTTCTAAATTCTAACTAAGTTAAGTTCAGTTGTAATTTGAGTCACATATCTAGTTCTAAATTTGAGTTGAAGTGTTAAGTGGAGTTGGAATACACATGCAATAAAGTTATTGTTTTGAGATCTCTCTTCCTCCTTCAATGTGATTACATATACAAAGGTCAACCCTCATTCCAAGACAATGTTTATGCAGCATAAGGTTGACAGAGGAGAGGCAGCGTAGGTGTCCAACAAAGGTAACGATAAGTTTCTCCATGACAGTGTTGGTATATTAGTTAATAGAGAGGAAGTATATCAGTTAATAGAGAGGCAACATATCAGTCAATACACAGGCAACATATCAATCAATAAAGAGGAAGCATATGAGTCAATAAAGAAGAAGCATATCAGTCCAAAAAGACAACGCAGGTACCCTCCTATCAGTGATGATATATATCAACAGAAAAGGAAGCAAAGGGGTCCTATGGAAACATGTGAATTCATCCAAATTGATGGTATCTAACAACATAATAGGACAACAAGGTATCTCTTATTTTTCATATCTGTCAGTGAAATTCAAAGTCATATTGGAAATCTCTTTAAGAGAAAAATTTCATGGTGGATATTTTGTCACTGGTCATACATTATCTTTGCAATAAAGGATTTTTTTTTGCCGGGGAGGAAAAAAATAGTGCTTGGAGGGTCTGTAGGTCTGGAGGATGCATGAAAATTGGCAATATGTGCTATGGTATGTAGATTCACTTATATAGTAATGGGATGAATTGGACTCACGAGTTGGATGACGAAAAACTGACAACCATTGGTAGGTTACACTCCAGAGATGGTGACGCTCATTAGGGGGTGGTTCTGATTCATTTTCAGAACACCAAAAGATTCCATAAAAAGTTCACAAGAAAATTGGATTTCAAATGGAGGCAGCCTTATGCTAAAAATATGGAGAATGGGATTTGACCCAATGTCTAAGTACTTTCATTTTAGACATATTTGGGTGCTACTACGAGGCCTACCAATACAATTCTGGAATGAAGGAGTCCTTAAAGAAATAGGGAATGAACTACTTGATAGCCACATGGAAGAGGTTGTATGATTTGAGAACACCTTACTTTGGATGAAGATAATTTGGCATTAAAGGGGATGTAATTGATCCCTATACATAATGCGGTGCATTTGTCTCCTTGGAGGCTTGGAGGAGGATCATTGAAGTCCTTGGAAACTTGGAGGAAGACCATTGGTCTTATCCAATAAAAACACTTCATCATAACAAGATTTATAATCATAGCAAGGTATCCAAACATAGAAATAATAATAACAAGGTATGCAATCATATTAGTAATCATGATCATAGCAAGGTATCTACCGCATATATACATCTTCAATAATAATATGAAACCAATCAATGGCAAGGTGTCCAACACAGGTGCATACATACCATTAAATATCTCTTTAATAGGGAATCCACATATGTATGCATCATATGAGGGTGAATCACGTAATAATAAGAAAAATAAGGGTGAATCACATAGGTGTATAGGTTCATCATACTCAATTATTAGTGGAGCTAAGACTGAAGGGGTGTTGAGTATATAACACCATCATCAACCATCAAGGATATATACATTCATCAAGTCATACAGCTATCATGTGGCAAGTAAATTTATAACCAGGAATCATCCCAAAATAAGAGTCCAACTAATACTATAAAACACCAAATGATATAATGTATAAGACTATAAAAAACATGCAACTGTAAAAGACTATAAAAAACATGCAACGATAAATTAGGCACCCAATTATCAATTGCTAATAGAATAAAACCAATGGGCTAAATAGACTATAAAAAACACATCAAAACCCTTACTTATCAATGTCCTTTTGCCAGGTCCATCTACCCATACAACTTGATAAGAGTTTTCCATGAGTTTCATTTCCATTGCGAATACCTGCAGAAATCATCAAAGACAAATTTTTTATATGAGTAAATAATATATAAGAAAATAAACAGGCATTTAAACATGTAAAAGACTCTAGAAATACTAAAGTAGAATACCTTAATGAGCTTCTGGTTTTTTCGAGAATATGTTATTCTCTATTGAACAGGGCCAACCATGTGAAAGTGGAGGCTCATATTTCTCTTCCCCCCCTCACATCGCTCTCAATTCCCTATACCCAATAAATGATTTCTTTTACATAGAAAACATATAAACATTCATGCATAAGTAGGAAAGTCATCAAGACATATAAACATATAAACATTCAGGCATAAGGAGGCAAGTCATATAAACATTCATTCATATTAATAACTATAATAATCAAAATACAAGTCATAAATTTATACAATCAATATATATATATATATATAAACCCACGAGTGGAATATCATCATCCTCATCTGTCAATGTATTTCTTGTGCCTTGTCCTAGTTTTGTTGATTGTGTTTACATGCACTAACGTACCATACTTCTAGTATGTTGATGAGCAGGGCGTGGAGGCATCTACAAATGGGCATCAACTACAACAACAAAAACGATCATATTGATATGCTAAAATATTATTGAAAGAACTATTTCATTATTTCGAATAACATTACAATATTTCTCTTTACCTATCTTTCTAGCCGTGACAACTATTGTGTTCATTGCTTGCATCATTTTCTCCTCTTTCATTTCACCCTCATGAGCCACATGCTCTTCCATTGAAAGAAGAAACTTTATAAGTACAAGTCAGCAAATAAATATCTATAATCATAATACATACTTCTATTTCTAAAGCATACATACCCGAATGGCTAGTCTGTTCCCCAATATCATGCGACAGACCCTCCCCATTATCAACTGGTAGTTGTTCATGAGTATCACTACCCTCACTGCTTCGGTTGCTCTCCTGATTAAAAAAAACATAAACATTTAGTTATTGGTTATATAATCAATCATGAATAGATTTTACAAGTATACTAAAATGATGGCCTTATTGATTTTATTTACCTGCATTTGCATAATTAGGGAGATTGACATCTGCCCCAAGATTTTTTAATATTCAACCACACTTTGAAAACCAAAATTGAAACCAAGCTTTAGGTCTTCCTTGGTGGAAAGATATTTGAACGTATTTCCATGCAATGCATAACATCATTAAAATTGCTTGTAATAAAACGATTATTTGTTTTATACTATTAAATAAATATTCACAAAAATAAATCATTTAATTCTTACATTTCGTTCTCTTCGTTTTTTGTAGCCACCCTGGCCCAGTTTATGTTGCCCGTTCTTTTCCATTCTATCCTTTGTTTCTTTGGAGGTGTCAGGAAACCTATGAAAAAAATGAAATATGTTAGATGTTGCAATTGTTATTTAAAAAATAAAAATAAAAATTGAGCATATTTCACTAAAAATATGATGTGTAGTACCTTGCTTTACCAGGTCATGGTTCTTTTCCTTGTCTTTTTAGAAAATTCTCCTTTGCATCCTCTATCAGTTTCTTCCACTCTTTCTCCGAAACCATGGGAGGGAGCTCATACTTGAGGTTTTCTTCCAATCTTTGCCTATACTGGGCTCTGGTATATTCCAAACTCTCGCTAGCTAAATGGGTGACCACTTTTTTGTTGAATGTATTTTCAAACGAGTTTACCATATGGATTATCAATTCATATTTCAAATTGCTATCTTGGCCATTCCACCTTGTGTGAATGGTGGGGCCAAAAATCTCTAATGAATTTTCATTCAAGTTCCTGTAGAATAAATTATTTACTACAAAAACATTATGATGATTAATTTAAAATAATTTCGACATATGTGTTTTTCAATTACATGATAAAAATAAATCAATTAATTAATAAATACCTGCAATATTTTGTATCTTTATTGGAACACAACCGTCATCCACCATAAAGGTGACATCTAGTGATCCTGTGCTTTTCACCTGTGATGCTTCAGGATAAGATTCCTCGCAATCGACACTAGGTTCATCTCCAACATCATGTGGAGTCCCAATGTTTGTATGGCCCTGCTCAGGCATGTCATGTTGCTCAAAATAAATATGCTCATCATTTGATTCGAGGCCAACCTCAGGAGAGTAAAAACACCTCACTGGTATGCTATGTTGACATTGTGTCCACACTGGAGCATCACTTCTACCAATAACGGTCTTTGTAGGTTGCCCACTCTCGGGTTTTAAAAATCCTACAAAAGGAATACTTGAATTTATTAGATCATATAAAAAATATAAAACTATAAATCATAAATGAATATACATCATAGCCGATAAAATTTTGTAAAGATGCCACTTACCCATAACAATGTATTTGATCTTTCAGCTCATTAATTCTTGCGTTGATCTCCTTCGTCATGGGTCTTATGCTAATGAATCCAAGTAATTCTATGTTTTCCCTTTTCAGGGCCTTCATAACAATTTCCATTGGGTTTGTCGAATAAAATATTTCTTCCTCAATCACCTCATCATCCACATCGAGTGTGGACTACAAACATCAAACAATAAAATTAAGGAAATTATTTTTAACATTAAAGAAATTTAGTTATTGTAATCATATTTTGTTATTATTAACATTTACCTCATGCAGCACAGCGGGTGACTTTCCACGGTCACCCTGGACGGATGTAGTTGCAGGTGACTTTCCACGGTCACCCTGGATGGATGTAGTTTCAAGTGACTTTCCATGGTCACCCTGACTCACTAAATCAATCAATAAAATTTATGAAAATAATTGTAACATTAAAAAAATTTAGATATTGTAATCATATTAACAAATATTATATAATATTTTTTTTTATTACATCGAATTTTACCTATTTGGAGGTGCCTCCATTCTGTGTCGGCATCCAGGCATGATCACTCTTCCACAATACAAGAAGCAAGACAATTAATGCAAATGGTTCAGTTAAATGGTATATAATATAATTAATGCAAAAAAAAAAATAATAAGAGTGATTGATCAAATGTTGAGTTAAATGGTATATAAGATATTTACTCCATAGTAGCATCCCCTCATTCTATTCGATTCAAATTGTAATTGAACAACAAATCTTTACCTGCAACTATTGATTTTATTGCACATATGAATATACGATTTCTTTCACGCCCCTCAAATATGCGATTTGGTTTCTTAGTTGTTGTCCTTGGTCGTGTACTATTTATAAAGCCCACAATGTTTCTAGAATCTTTTGGCCTTCCATCAATATACATAGTCGCCCCTTTGTTTTGATTGTTGTCTACTAGTTGCATATAATTTGCAGCAACTCTGTATCTTCGCATACTTTGCGTATATCAAACCAACATCAGTGATTGTATTTGTAGCATGTCTCGACATACTCCATCATTTCAGTTACATTGCCATATTTGACCTTTATTCCATCCATGGAATTAGCCCCAATCCATGTAAGGATGATGGAGCAATGCGATACATCCTCTCAATGATGAATAAATATATGTCCAATTGAGGTAGCTCCTTAGGTACCCATGGTTGCACTATATGTCTATACCTCAAGGGAAACTCAATGTCACCTATGCTCTCATCATCATAATCACACAACCCTCCTTCGACAATAAAAAATTTCACGTGTCTACGAAATCTTCTCCTTATCTTTTCAACTCTAGTTGATCTGGAACTGTTAGATCTAGTACACTACGTCTCACTTTCAACCTCTCCTAGTATATCTTGATCCTCATTCGAGGAAGATAGATCTGACAGGTACCTATTTGGTGGTAAATACACTCAATAAAATGAGAAGATAAGTTAGTGAGCTAAGCATTTTGGAAGAGATGATGATTGTTTATTTGAAATTCATGAAATGTGAACTGCATTCAACAAGCATGGCTTAATTAGAATGTAAGGCCTTTTGAGATTGAGAGCATGTTATTTTATGTCGTCGCTCATGATTTTAATTTCTCATTATTTCTCATAGAGATATTTTTTCTATATTTAGATGCTATGTTTGAGGATACTTTAGAGATGTGAAACCAAATTTGCACAAAGCCATTTCTTCATGGTAATGAATTCACATTGGAGAATCTTGATCTTGGGTCAAGGGTAATTGGAGAGATTCACATTTCTTATTTTTCAATGAAGATCTATCTTGGTAAGACAGATGTGTTGCCATAGGCATACCATTTTGTTAAATTTGGCAACATTAACAATCTTTCTCTAATGAGAGACCAGATGGGCCACCCTGAGGCTAGCCAGGGAGATTTGAATAATCAACTAGTCTTGTGAGGTATTGACAAAATCCAGGGGGAATGTACAACTTCTGTGAATCAAACCAAAATTCAGGACGAACACGATGTTTTATGATCTTGCGAGTCAATATGTGAGTATAATGCAAAATCTAAGGGGAATGTACAACCACTATGAGCATAGAAAGTCTAGTGCAAAAGTCAAGGGAGCATATAACCTTTGTGAGCACAGACAGACTGGTGCAAAAGTCAAGGGTAACATACAACCTCTGTGAGCCTAGTCAATCCTTGTGAGCCATGAGAAAAAGTCAAGGCATCTAGCAAATGTTAGTTTGAACATAAAATTCGTATGAGCTAGAAACAGACAATCTTCCCAATATTGCAAATGATGTAAATGTATTGATCTAGTGCGTTGGCACGTGTAACACTATCCACCATGAAGAAATTCGAATTTCCATGTATAAAAGTCAAGTTGCATAATTTGCATAAAGTTGCATAAGTTACATAAAGTTGCATAAGTTGCATAGTAGCATAAAGTTGCATAAAGTTGCATAGTTGCATAAAGTTGCATAAAGTTGCATAGTTGCATAAAGTTGCATAGTTGCAAAAGTTGCATAGTTGCATAAAGTTTCATAAGTTTCATGTTGCATAAAGTTGCATAGTTGCATAAGTTGCATGTTGCATAAAGTTGCATAAGTTGCATAAATAATAAAGTTATCGACTTAACGAGAACTCTAGCCCTTAAAACCCATATTTTTGCATAAAAAACATGAAAATCAACCCCCAAATCAAAAAGTGGTGCTACCGGTAGCATCATTTTTTCTAATGGGGTTAAAATTACAACATTTTTAAAGCATGGCCTTCAAAACTCATATAGTTGCTCAGACAAACCTTAAAATCAACACCTAAATCAAAAAGTGATGATACAATTTTGTTTTCTAAATGTTAAAATCATAGCTTTTTATGACCTAATTGAAATTGTGGCATTGACAACAAATCCCTATGCAATTAAACAACCCAAAATTGGACCCCAAATGGTCACTTGAAAATTTATTGACAAACTTTATTTTTAAATTTACATTAAAAAAAATAAAAATAGAAATGAAAAAATCTTCCCAAATAATATTTTTTTAAATGAACAAAAAAACAAATTTAAAAAAAATATATTCAAAATTCGTTTTTTTTTAAGATTAAAAAACAAGGCAAAAAAATAAAACTAAAAATATTTAAATTTTTTCTCAAAAGACAATTATATATATAAGAACAAATTCTCACGAGCTCCATAGTGAAACTGGGTGTTGGACAATTCCTAAAACGCCATGGGATGAAAGAGTGTGCAACGTTTGTGACACTAAGAAGGTTGAAGATGAAAATCACTTTCTCTTAGATTGTCCAACCTATACCCATATTAGATCTCATTTTCAAAATATTGATCACACTACCAACCTTCCTAACCTCTTAACTCAACAAAAGTATGGTGATCTT
>ML778238.1:836976-871830 GCA_009831015.1 Picea engelmannii | reverse complement strand
ACTTTAAAATTAAAATAAAAAAAGAAAAATTCAAAAATATATATTTTAAAAACAATATGTAAATGAAAACAAAAGAATTTTAATAAAATCAATAACAAAAGAATAAAAATAAAATTTTAAAACCAATTTTAAAATAAAATTCTAAATAAATTTAATAAAATAGAAAACTTATTTTTTATAAAAAAATTAAAAACAATTTTAAAATATTAAAGCTACCAATTTTAATTAAAACTAAAGTAAAAAAATAAAAACAAAACAAAAATAAAACAAATTTTATTACATTTAAAATAAAATAAAAATAAAAAAATGAAATAACAAACAATTTTTATTACATTTAAAAAAAATAAAAAATGAAATAACAAAAAATTAGTTAAAATGAAAATAAATAAATAAAAAACAATCATATTAAAAGAGAAGTATTATTCTCCTTCAAAACCTCAGAGAAGTCCAGAGAAACTTGGGTAAAAAAGGTAAAAGTCAAAGAGAAGTATTATTGTCGTTCAAAACCCCAGATATATAATCTTAGAAATGAAATATCTCCTTTAAAAAAAAACAAAACAGAGAAGTATTATTCTCATTCAAAACCGCAGAGAAGTAGTATTCATGTTCATAAACTGTAGAGAAATAATTTCAAAACCGTAGAACCACGGAGAAATATTATTCCCATTCAAAATCACAGAGAAATAATTTCAAAACCCCAGAAAAGTAGTATTCCTATTCAAAACCGCAGAGACTACACCCCTATAATATGATTGTTTTTTTTTCTTTCTAGTTTTAACTAGATTTTTTGTTATTTCATTTTTTTTTTTTAAATGAAATAAAATTTGTTTTTATTTTTGTTTTTTTATCTTTTAAACTTTATATTATGTATTTTTTAAATATTTTGTATAAAATTTTATATTTTAAGTGTTTTTTATGTTTTTGTTTGATATATTTTTAAAATTTTTTGATTGTTTTTTTTTTTTTTTAGTATTTGAGTTATTTTTTTTAGTTTTTTAATATATATATATTTTATTTCTGTACATTTTTTCAGTTTTTGTAAATAAATTTGGGTTTTCATATATATATATATATATATAAGTTTTTATTATAAGAATTGTTGTTTTTTGTTTTACTTTTTAAAATGCCAACTCTCGGATTTTTTTTTTTAATTTCTTTATTTTTTTAATGTAAATTTAAAAAAATATAAGAATAAATTTTAACCAATGATTTAGGAGCCAATTTTGAGTTGTTTATCGATGATGGTACTCTTTGTCAAAGCCACAGTTTCAATTAACTTATAATTTTGACTCCAAAAAAACCTTGGTGCTACCGATAGCATCGGTTTTCGATTCAAGTGCCAATTTTAAGGTCTTTTCCAACAATGACATTAGTTGTCAATGCAATGAATCTGAATGGGTATGAATTTTAACCACCGTAAAAAAAAGGGTGTTACCGGTAGCACCACTTTTGAGTTTAGGGGTAAAAATAGCCACACTGAAAAAACAATGACTCTTGAGTGTTCTCATTAAGTTAGTAACTATGTTAATGTTGCATAAGTTGCATAGTTACAATGAAATTTTTTTGCATACTCTTGTATATATTCTACTAACATGGAATCTATCTCCTCATCTATTTTGTAAACAAAATTGGCTCGAGAATTGGCTTCATCTCTATGACACTTCAAACCAACATTAACACCATAAAAAAATGATCCTAAATTTTCTCCAATTGCATTCCTAGCCTCCTTGCCAACATCTAATGTAGCTTGCATCTCTGAATGTGAGGAAAATGCACCTTGTTGGAAGAGATACCAAAGGTCATGGAGGCATCTACAATGTTGCGTTTCGATATGCCCCTTTCCGATCATATTTTTGTCTTTTACCAACCCCATAATAACTGGATAGTAGGCTGGTATAATCAGGGTGCATGCCCATGAAAAAATCTACATAACAATGTCTAGCAAAGTAATGTGGAACCTCTTCATTCCACAGAAACTTCCCATATGTTGCCAAAATTTTATTATAAATATGTCATGCTATGTTGGGGTGCTTAAAATATTACACATTCAACATCTTTTGCTTTGACCCCTCTTTGAAATCAAACATAGAAATTGCATCCTCTTTTGAAACTCGACTTTTTACTAATTCTCATTTATCAGGGCCCATGACCTCCGACTTTCATCTCCTCATCAAATCGATAAAACTATCAATCGTTGGCCCCATCTTTTGATATGCATCCATAAATTTTTGCAATAAATGCAAAACAAGCTCCAAGCTTTGATTACTCTCTCGAGGGAGATCCAAGCACCTCAAATCATTTTTCAGCCTGCTTTTAACACCTAAGCATCGTTCGAGGGTCATTGCTTCAGTATAACCTTCTCAAGGAAGCTCATCACTAACATTTGAGGGATAGGTGGACGTAGGCATGTAATCTTTTGTTTCTTGATAACGCCCCTTGAATCCACTTTCACCCTCTTCACCAACATTAGAATCTTCATGATAACCACTCTCTCTTTCATTATATTTCCTCGCATTAAACTCATCCTCTACTGTCACATACACATTTGAAAGTAATTACAACATTTAACCAAAAAAAATAAAATAACACACATATATATAAAACATAAACATAAATACACAAAAATACAAAATAACAGAATAATTAAAAAATTACCAAACATATTTTCTTGTCATGATCTATTCCCTACATTCTCCGGTGTTGGAGTATTAATGTGCAACCTATCTAAGAAAGTTGCATCCATATCACTATTTTGAGCACATTCTTTGGATGATCTATTCACAGATTCATTTGATAATCTCCTCCTCTGAATAGTTTGTCATTGGTCACTCAGAGTCTTAGTCAAAGAAGGGGTTCCTCTTCCTCCTTCATTGGATAGCCTAGAGTGTTTGCGAGGATTTTTTGGAGAATCTTGTATTGACATCTCGCCTCGATAGATATCCTTTGAAAATTCATGAATATGAAAGTTCATAAGTTATAGACACATAAAATGGAAATACAATTTATAAAACAACTTGAAGGAATTTAAGCATTTATAACAACTTCAAAGCATCAAAGACATATATTGCAAAAACTAACAACTATATTTTTGACTATGATGTTTGTTATCGCACAGTTTGTAGTTTAGGTCAAGTAGCTGAAAGGTTAAGGTCAAACTGGCGTAACAGGAGCTTCCCCACCCACTGTCACCTCGATGGGGCGCTCTTTCTATCTAGGGTGGCTAATCCCAATGGAGACGTCCTTAGGTAATCTGGGGTGTTTAAAGGAAAAGGGTCAGGGGATTAAGGCTCAAAGATTAAAGTAGGTTTTCCTTTCATAGATTACCGCCAAGAAGATAGTCAAGATGAAGGTATTCCACAGAATAGGCACCTGTTTGAGAGACAAGGCAACAATAAAGATAAAATGTGCAACAGTGGTCAGTACTTCATAAATTAATGACTATCTTTATTATATATGAGCACATATAGCAGCAATTATTGACGAAGTCAATGGTTGCAAAAATAACTATGTCTTAAAACATTACTTCTCAATAATACTGGAAATGATATAACATTCAATGTATAAAATCAATCCTTGATTTATCACGACGCATTAAATATCATCTATATGCTCACATGCAAAGGTTACTGCGTCACTCTACTAAGAGTGACGTCAACCTAGTCCTAGGGTTAGTTTGATAGGTAAAGAAGTGGACGTTTTGCAAATCAGCCAATGACAATAATTTACACATCAATATCTATCATTTGATGACCTAGCCGCAACTCTTTATACCAGCCAAGGTTCAAAATAGGCATGACATCATCATCATATTAGGGTTAGTAAGATGTTAGGGTTAGTTAGGGTTTCAAATTTAAGAAGTTTGAAAAGGTTGTTTTAACACAATAGACTCAACGTTGTAAGCTTAGACTAGTGCCTTAGGGTATTATGGAGTCAAGAAGTAAAGGCTAGGTCTCGGGAGAATCTAAATCTAAGGACGGGAGAGTTAGGCTTCATGGTGCTGCAATGGCAGGGCCATGAAGTCAAAACCCTAAGGGGAGGAGGCTCATTCCAGTGTTGCAAAAGCAAGGCCTCATGCTCTTCCCTCTTTCCTTAAAACTCCTTGGCAAAACGGCTAGCTCTAAAACATAAATCTAAGGGTGAAGAGTGTTGCAAAGGCAAGGCTCTTCAAACCCTAAGGTCAAAACCCTAGGTGTAAAATCAATTAGGCCTAGGATGTCTTCCTTCTTCAATTTATGTTCAAGCTAACTCAGAAAAAAGAGTGGCTAGTGTAGCAATGGCTAGGCTAAACCTTCTTTAATCAATGGCTAAACAAGTTTTCCATCATGGGGACATGTAGCAACGACCTACTTGTGTGTTTGCTACCTAGGGTTTCAATGATTAAGCATAATAATAACAATGTAACAATAAATGTAAGAGATTTAACATACAACCATTCATTCAAGAAGTTTTGCATGAGAAATACACTTACAAATCAATGAAGAGCTTATCAAACCCTAGTTGTAAACCTTCCAATGATAGAAAACACCATAAACATGCCAAGAATGATCCTCTACAATGCTAGCACCTCACTTCCAAGAGCAAAATACCAAGACAAAGACTAAAAAGTATCTCTCACAAGAGAGTCAGTTGTGTTATGTTCAAAATGAGGCTCAACGTCCTCTATTTATATCAATCTTATGACCTTTAATTACAAAAATAGGTCATTAAAACAGTCGACAAGGCTGACTAACAATATTACACTGTTTTACACATTAAATGCTAAAAATGTCATAATTATGAGCTAAAAGGGAGATGTCAGGCTTCTCTGAGGGAGACGTTGGCCCTTTTTGGGCAAGATCAGCATCCAAGAAGCAAAACGTTGGCCCCTCTAGGGATCCTGCAAGCTGCCACATGTGCCAAATGACCCCAGCACACTGCCACATGCTCCAGAAAACATCCAGCTGCCCTAGGTGACATCCTGTCCATCAAAAGCAATCGTCCCATCTGCAAGGGGTGATCCCCCCTAGGCCGGGCTCTGCCATGGTGTCCTGATGGAACGTCCTTTTGTCTTCTTCATGCAATGGCTAATCACAATGTTGTCTTGCCTCTGCCATCCCAGCAACCATCTGATGGGCTCTTCAGCCCCATGGAGGTCCGAACTAATCATATCCCCATGTGTACCGGTCCACTGGTACCTGTCCGCTAGGTATGGTCCTGCACATCAAAAACTACGCCCTCCATGGGCTCATCAGTCCTCGGTATCATAGCAATGTCAATCATATTTCATCATTAAATTTATCAAATACATGCATGAAATCCCTAACATATCGTCTAAGAGCTCAAAGACATTACACAGATCTACTATACAAAGCTGAAGTAACCAACAGGACAACCTATTGGGATAATACCCACAAGAAAAGGAAAGTTTCCTCAAAATATTATTCAAGCCATGTTTTATGAGGTGATATGGTCTAGGGATGTCCAGTCAATGTAAGACCAAGGGCAGGTGTTGTCTGTGGGTGCCTTTATAGGAGGCGAGCTGTACCTGTCATGGATGCATTTTTTCCAAGCCCTTTATTGCCTTATCTTTTATTTATTGCTTTTATTTCTTTTTATTTCAAGGTCTGACCAGAGGAAACTGCCTAGGCATGGTGACCAGAGTTGATAGTGTTACCCACTGGTATCTTCACAGAAATGATAACGCTGGCTTGTGATGAGACCCCCTTTCCCTTGGCCATGCAACCAAAGGTCACTGCCCTAGTGTGGTGACCACATAGTGGCAATGTCATACTGCTGGATACCTATGAACATAATGGGCCAGCTCATGATGAGACCTCCCATCCTCTTGGTTAGGTCTTGTTTTGTTATTTTTCTTAGGGTCCTATTTGTTTCTTATCGAGAGGCCTTTTATTGCCTTCTTGGGGATCCCCTGGGCGAAGCATCTCTAGGTTTCATTTCCTATGGCTTTTATCTTTTACCAGCTGCTTTTACCCCCTGGGCCTTTAGCCCCTTCTTCCCACAAGACAAAGTGTAACCCCAAAAGGTCATCCTAATGGCTGGACTAGGGGAATGGGATAGATGTGCGGGATATAAGATGAAAGATGATAGAATGGTGGGAGCGGACGATGGCTCTGAAAACCCCCCTTGGTGGCTAACCAAAACCCATGAATACAAGCTTCCTAAGTCACCCCATCAATCACCCCAACAATGGTCAAGTGGATTAGTGTAAGATCCAAGCAGTTATCAGAAATGAAGGGACCTAATGCATATATAATAAGGTTATAACGATCAAATATGACAGATACCATGATACCTTGGACCAATTACCTCATGGAGCAAGAGTCCTCTCTGATGCAAGTCCAAGCCGATGGTTATGGAAGCTGCTACTGCTGACAGGACACTTCTGGCGAAGAAGAAGAAGGATGGGCCCTCCAGGGTCATGCTCAGGTCAATCCTGCTCTCGGTGTTTCATGTCTAGGACCTGGGGGCCTCGAGACATGATCTCCTAGTTATCCCTAGATATCGGGGATAATATCTGGCTCCAACTCGGGGACATGTGCTCACCATAGAGCGTATGAGAACCTCAGCAATCTCTGGCATAAACCTATAGACCTACTCACACTTGAAAAGAAAGCATCAACGACAAAAGGTGGGGTGGTATTGCCACCCCACAAAGTATAGAATGCGCATATAAAGTAATCATAAATGCAAATAGAAAGTAAAACACTTACCTGCACTTACCTGCTGGCTGCATGTTGGTGTAGTCAAACAACCAGTGAAGCCAACCCAATAACGTCCCTTGATACCTGCCTTTGTGCTTCATCATAAACCAGAACAGTGATAAATCAAGCACAAAAATGTCATGAGTTAGAATATATATCATATCATCGGAAAAGTCAGAATCTAACTCATGGAGGCGGGTGGGAGGGATGAAATCATGTCGAGTCCATCTCTGAGAAAAGTACTCAATCCTATCCAAGAAAGGTTCATGAAAAATACGAGGTTTAGAAAACCGACTCAAAAGGCCTGTAAACTGGTTACCTAGGACATCCTCATGCTCTAAAGTCAAGGAAGGAATCGACAAAGATTTAGCAGACGACTGGAAAACTATCAAGGGAAAGTTGAAAAACTGATTGGAGCCAACATTACCCAACCAACCCTTGGAGTCTAGGGTTTTCCCAGGAGGAAAATCAACATGAAAAAGGTATTTCCCAACTACACCTTTAATGGTAAAACAAGGCAAGGTATTAACAGGTGGTTGGGGTAAAAAGTCATGAGAAACCTTCTTTAGGCAAACAATGTCCTTACTTGTATCACAATTTGAGCACAACAGTGGTAGGCAATCATCTCCATGAAAAGAGTCCAAGTGCTCAGAAGGGTACTCATCAAATATCTCAAGGTAAGATTGAAAATCATCAGAAAAATAAGGTACCAGGTCATCCTTGGTTTTTTGAAAGGTACAAGTAAAAACCTCATCTCCTTGTTGCCATTGGTCAGAAGTAGTCTGTTGTGACAATTGCAAGGGAAACAATTGGAGATGACTCTCAGTGTCATAGATGGGATCCAGGTCATAACCAACTATATCCCACCTACGTCTCCCAACATGTATGAACTCATCAATGTTATCAACAATGTCACTGTCAGTTTCATAACATGCAGGGTTTGAAAAATTTGACAATTCATCCTCCTCTTTTTCTTTATCACAAAGCAAAGCATCATCAATAACTGGGGGAGGAGGGTAATTTATTGTTTCTTCTTGTGCAGGAACTTTGAGGACTTTGGTGTTTTCAGCATGCATTATGGTCTCATCCTCGGGGATTACTCCTTCTTCCTCAAATGAAAGGCCTATTTCTTTGATTGCACAACAAGGATCATCAACTTCGTTCAAAGATTTCTTTCCCTCTTCATCCTTTGAATCAAGTGACACGGTATCATCAGAATTTTGAAGTGGAAAGAAACTAACCTCATCTTCACTTTGCTGTACAGGAGAAACAGGTTCTTGGATGACTACATCAGCGGGAGGAGCACAGGTGGATACTTCATCATCTTGCTTAGGTTCTTGCTCCTTAATCACATCCTCATTCTGCTGGTTGAAAACTTGGTCCCTTCTCTCCTGTGTATTTTCGACAAAGGTTTCAAGGGAAACTAGTTTCATCATGCTGAGAGTGTCCATGGCATCGATCCTGGTCATGGAAAGACTCTTTTCAATTTGAATGGCCATGTCGTCAGCTTCTGGAAATGTCTTTGGCTTTTTCTTATTTAGAAGGAATCTCAAATGTACCTGAAGTCCATTAGTGTAGAGGTAGACGAGGTATTTGTCTTCAGGACGATGGCTTCGAGGAATCTGGTAAAGCAACTTTTGGAATCTAGCACAGTAAGCTCTGACAATGTCAGACTCTGTTTGTTTTATGCCTTCAAGCTCTTTCAACAATGATTGTATATCTTCTATTTTCATGGTCCACTTTGCAAGGAAAACTTCTTCAAAAAGGTCCATAGAAGTGATGCTGGCAGCTGGAAGGTTATCATACCATCTTCTGGCCTCTCCATGTAGGGAGGCAGAGAAGAGTTTCATCACCAAGTCTTCATCCTCGTCACTGATAGGGAAGCATTGAAAGAAATCCCAAAATCTTCTCATGTGATACTCGGGACATTCTCCATTGATGCCAGCAAATCGAGGGAGGAAAAACTCATAACGAGGAGGTATTTCTCTAGGATATCCCAGGATTTTACTCATATCTAAAGGTTTGTAGTTTCCTGGGTCCCATTGTGAAGTCATTGTTGGCTTCGTCATCAGTGGAGTCGCCAGATACTTTCCCTGAAACAACCAAAGAATAGGGGGAAAAAACCCAGTGGAGTCGCCAGGTAAGCTTGTAAGAAAATATTTATGAGGCAAGGCTTACCAAAGGTTTGTCGTTGAGGAAAATTGACTCAGTGTTCCCTGGCAACGGCGCCAAAATTTTATCACACAGTTTGTAGTTTAGGTCAAGTAGCTGAAAGGTTAAGGTCAAACTGGCGTAACAGGAGCTTCCCCACCCACTGTCACCTCGATGGGGGGCTCTTTCTATTCAGGGTGGCTAATCCCAAGGGAGACATCCCTAGGTAATCTGGGGTGTTGAAAGGAAAAGGGTCAGGGGATTAAGGCTCAAAGATTAAAGTAGGTTTTCCTTTCACGGATTACCGCCAAGAAGATAGTCAAGATGAAGGTATTCCACAGAATAGGCACCTGTTTGCGAGACAAGGTAACAATAAAGCTAAAATGTGTAACAGTGGTCAGTACTTCATAAATTAATGACTATCTTTATTATATATGAGCACATATAGCAGCAATTATTGACGAAGTCAATGGTTGCAAAAATAACTATGTCTTATAACGTTACTTCTCAATAATACTGGAAATGATATAGCATTCAATGTATAAAATCAATCCTTGAGTTATCACAACACATTAAATATCATCTATATGCTCACATGCAAAGGTTGCTGCGTCACTCTACTAAGGGTGACGTCAACCTAGTCCTAGGGTTAGTTTGATAGGTAAAGAAGTGGACGTTTTGCAAATTAGCCAATGACAATAATTTACACATCAATATCTATCATTTGATGACCTAGCCGCAAATTTTTATACCAGCCAAGGTTCAAAATAGGCATGACGTCATCATCATATTAGGGTTAGTAAGACGCTAGGGTTAGTTAGGGTTTCAAATTTAAGAAGTTTGAAAACGTTGTTTTAACACAATAGACTCAACGTTGTAAGCTTAGACTAGTGCCTTAGGGTATTATGGAGTCAAGAAGTAAAGGCTAGGTCTCGGGAGAATCTAAATCTAAGGACAGGAGAGTTAGGCTTCATGGTGCTGCAATGGAAGGGCCATGAAGTCAAAACCCTAAGGGGAGGAGGCTCATTCTGGTGTTGCAAAAGCAAGGCCTCATGCTCCTCCCTCTTTCCTTAAAACTCCTTGGCAAAACGGCTAGCTCTAAAACATAAATCTAAGGGTGAAGAGTGTTGCAAACGCAAGGCTCTTCAAACCCTAAGGTCAAAACCCTAGGTGTAAAATTAATTAGGCCTAGGACGTCTTCCTTATTCAATTTATGTTCAAGATAACTCAGAAAAAAGAGTGGCTAGTGTAGCAATGGCTAGGCTAAACCTTCTTTAATCAATGGCTAAACAAGTTTTCCATCATGGGGACATGTAGCAACGACCTACTTGTGTGTTTGCTACCTAGGGTTTCAATGATTAAGAATAATAATAACAATATAACAATAAATGTAAGAGATTTAACCTACAACCATTCATTCAAGAAGTTTTGCATGAGAAATACACTTACAAATCAATGAAGAGCTTATCAAACCCTAGTTGTAAACCTTCCAATGATAGAAAACACCATAAACATGCCAAGAATGATCCTCCACAATGCTAGTGCCTCACTTCCAAGAGCAAAATACCAAGACAAAGACTAAAAAGTATCTCTCAGAAGAGAGTCAGTTGTGTTATGTTCAAAATGAGGCTCAACGTCCTCTATTTATACCAATCTTATGACCTTTAATTACAAAAATAGGTCATTAAAATAGCCGACAAGGCTGACTAACAATATTACACTATTTTACACATTAAATTCTAAAAATGTCATAATTATGAGTTAAAAGGGAGACGTCAGGCCCCTCTGAGGGAGACGTTGGCCCTTTTTGGGCAAGATCAACATCCAAGAAGCAAAACGTTGGCCCCTTTGGGGCTCCTGCAAGCTGCCACATGTGCCAAATGACCCCAGCACACTGCCACACGCTCCAGAAAATGTCCAGCTGGCCCAGGTGACATCCTGTTCATCAAAATCAATCGTCCCATCTACAAGGGGTGATCCCCCCCTAGGTCAGGCTCTGCCATGGTGTCCTGATGGAACGTCTTTCTGTCTTCTTCATGCAATGGCTCATCACGATGTTGTCTTGCCTCTGCCATCCCAACAACCATCTGATGGGCTCTTCATCCCCATGGAGGTCCGAACTAATCATATCCCCATGTGTACCGGTCCACTGGTACCTGTCCACCGGGTATGGTCCTGCACATCAAAAACTACGCCCTCCATGGGCTCATCAGTCCCCGATATCATAGCAATGCAAATCATATTTGATCATTAAATTTATCAAATACATGCATGAAATCCCTAACATATCGTCTAAGAGCTCAAAGACATTACACAGATCTACTATACAAAGCTGAAGTAACCAACAGGACAACCTATTGGGCTAATACCCACAAGAAAAGGAAATTTTCCTCAGAAGATTATTCAAGCCATGTTTTATGAGGTGATATGGTCTAGGGATGTCCAGTCACAGTAAGACCAAGGGAAGGTGTTGTCTGTGGGTGCCTTTGTAGGAGGCGAGATGTACCTGTCATGGATGCATTTTTTCCAAGCCCTTTATTGCCTTATCTTTTATTTGTTTCTTTTCTTTCTTTTTATTTCAAGGCTTGACCAGAGGACACTGCCTTGGCGTGGTGACCAAAGCTGACAGTGTTACCCACTGGTATATTCATAGAAATGATAAGGCTGGCTCGTGATGAGACCCCCTTTCCCTTGTCCATGCAACCAAAGGTCACTGCCCTGGCGTGGTGACCACATAGTGGCAATGTCATACTGCTGGATACCTATGAACATAATGGGTTGGCTCGTGATGAGACCTCCCATCCTCTTGGTTAGGTATTGTTTTGTTATTTTTCTTAGGGTCCTATTTGTTTCTTATCGAGAGGCCTTTTATTGCCTTCTCGGGGATCCCCTGGGCGAAGCATCTCTAGGTTTCATTTCCTATGGATTTTATCTTTTACCAGCTGCTTTTACCCCCTGGGCCTTTAGCCCCTTCTTCCCACAAGACAAAGTGTAACCCAAAAAGGTCATCCTAATGGCCGGACTAGGGGAATGGGATAGATGTGCGGTATATAAGATGAAAGATGATAGAATGGTGGGAGCAGACGATGGCTCTGCAAACCCCCCTTGGTGGCTAACCAAAACCCATGAATACAAGCTTCCTAAGTCACCCCATCAATCACCCCAACAATGGTCAAGTGGATTAGTGTAAGATCCAAGCAGTTATCAGAAATGAAGGGACCTAATGCATATATAAGAAGGTTATAATGATCAAATATGACACATACCATGATACCTTGGACCAATTACCTCATGGAGCAAGAGTCCTCTCTGATGCAAGTCCAAGCCGATGGTGATGGAAGCTGCTGCTGCTGACAGGACACGTCTGGCGAAGAAGAAGAAGGATGGGCCCTCCAGGTTCATGCTCAGGTCAATCCTGCTCTCGGTGTTTCATGTCTAGGACCTGTGGGCCTCGAGACATGATCTCCTAGTTATCCCTAGATATCGGGGATAACAATGTTATATATAATGAACATGAAAATATTTAAATATAAAAAAAATGTAACATGTAGAAGATAATCTATATCTGTGTAAATTGTAGAAGGTAATTTTTAAGATAATATATGTGATCCAGATGGATATCGGTGGCCAACCATCTTTTCCAACTAGCTCAAAACAGTTTTCTGACAATTTTGGCAATTTACTATTTTTAGTAGTTTTAACTTCCGGGGCCATTTTGAGGGCCTAAATGAAGGTTTTTTGGGATTGATATTCTCAATGATTTCCAAGGATATTATTGATCCCCCAAAATGAATCTCCTCAACAATACCTTTCCAACAGGCTATCACATGCCTAAAACGGAGATCGTATGCAAAAGTTACGACCCCGGGAAGTTGATGTACTAACTTACCCAAACAGGGCCCACATGACTTTTGGCGCTTCATCTCATAGGGTTAGGTTTTTGGAATTCTTGTTTAATGTAAAAAGGCCTTCAAAGCCTCATTGTAATATGCTTCTTATGAATGCATGCAACCATCACATCTCTTCTCAGAGATAAGCCACCACCATTCCAACAAGCTTGTTTCCACTGCATTTTACAGTTTCAGCTTATTTTGTTATTAAATATAAAACCAATTTTATTGTATATCTGTTATTTTGTGTTAAGAACCTGTTAATAATCTGTATTCATTTCATTCTGCTCATAAAATTTGGATAAGTGGTATTAGAGCGGTTTTCTCCTTGTTTTCTTAATGCATTTCCCCATTGAGGTTAGAGTACAAAGAGTTGGGTCTCGAGCTTGTTTCTCTTGAGGATAGAAGCTCTCGCAAGACCAAGAGACCTCTCATGGCAAGAGAAAATAAAGATGACGGGACATGAGATCTTTTCAAACTTTTGATTGAGGAAGCCCTCATGCTACAGAGGAATGAGATGATGGATAGTTTCACACAAATCCTTCGACGACTACCAACAGGCGACACATCTTCTTTGAATGGAGGCGCCGCCCCCTTCAAGGTACAAATAAACTTCGATATTCCTATATTTGAAGGTTAGATAGAAAAATATGCTATAGACAAGTGGTTGAATCTACTAGAAGGGTATTTGTCTGTCCATAACTTTTCGAATAGAGACAATATTACTTTTGCGCTCCTCAAAGCCATTCCCCATGTCAAATATTGGTGGGAAACTTTCTGTGAGAAAAAGGAAATAGAGGAAACCTCACTATTTTGAGTCACAACCACTTGGTAATCCTTCATGGATGCTATTAAGGAAAAATACTACCCTGTTGGAGGTTATGACGACCTGTATACCAAATGGACCACATTGCGGCAAGAAAGAGACCAAGTAGTGCCAGATTTCACAACTATCTTTCATACCTTGTGCACCAAGCTAGGTATCAAAGATTCAGAGTGACATTTGGTTGTCAAGTATTGTGGTTCTCTACATAGATACATCCAGGCTGAAATGGAATTTATGGACTTCTCATCCTTGGGCGCAACCTACCGATATGCTGTCAAAATCGAGGAGAAGCTCAAACAAAAGACGCGGCAATTTGGGCCTGGGAACCCCTAAAAAAAAAAAGCCAGAAAAGCACGACCCCAACCCACAGAACAAAGGACAGAGAAAATATGGACAGTATCAGGAAAACCAGTCCAAGACGCAAGAAAATAAGGACACCAGAAAGACAAAGAAAGATACCGAGAAGTGGTGCGACTTCCATAAGATTCCTTGTCATAACATTGCTGACTGACGCTCAATGAAGTCGCTGGTGGCCGAAGTGAAAGCCTATGAATCATATGCGGATTTTGACTCTGAGAAAGAACCAGAAAGGGGAAGATGGATCATTTATGCGGAACCCAGTGCCACCGTTGCTACCACCAAGCTCCAACCTGGTGAACTAGACGAGGCATAAGAAAGAGAGCGCCTCTTCCATTCACAGATGTGGGTAAAAGGTACCCCACTGCACTTCAACATTGATAGTGGTAGCCAGAAGAACCTCATCTCAGCATAGGTCGTCAAGCGGCTGGCCCTGACAACAACGCCGCACCCACAACCCTACACCATTGGATGGCTCTGCCAAGGAAGCGATCTCTGCGTCAGCCAACAATGTCGACTATCATATGACATCAAGCCCTTCAAAGATGAGGTATTATGTGATGTTTCTCCTCTTGAATTTTGTGATGTTCTTTTGGGCCAACCTTATTTATGGAAACGTCATGCTGTATATGAGTCTAGGCCTTGTAGTGTTATTATTACTTTGAGCAGGAAATTGTATAGGATACTCGAGGTAGTCCCACCTAGTATTATTTCCTTGATCTCTACTAATAAATGTAGGAAGGTCATCTCTCAGATGGGGAAGTTTGTCTTCTTCGTGATTCTCTCTTAGAATAAGCGAAAGATCACAACCACATCTAGGGTCTCTGCGGCCGACCTCTCCACACAACAGAAGCAAGTAGATAAGGTCATGGGAGAATACTTGGATATCTTCTCCTCACCTACAAGGGTACCTATACACTACCAGGTCAAGCACCCCATTGATCTGACCCCTGGTGCACCGCTACCCAATGGGCCAGTCCATCGCCGCTCTTTGTTAGATAATGAGGAGATCAAGCGACAGATCCAAGAACTGCTCCACAAGAGGCACATCCATCCCATCTCATCACCTTGCAGGAGCCCAATAATGATGGTACATAAGAAAGATGGAACTTGGAGACTCTGTATTGATTACCGGGCTCTGAATAAGATCACAGTCAGAAACCGATACTCGATCCCCCGAATCGACGATCCCCTGAATCGACTGTAGAAATTTCAATACAATTAATGTATTTCCTACGATTCTCCTGATATAACAATTATATGCCACTGTTAAATACATAATTTCTTATACTATTATTCTTGCGGAAATCAAACCACGATCACAAAGTGAAATATCAAGAACACATAACACATAAGTTTTACCGGGAAAGCATAAAGCTAAAAACCCCACTATCATATATTATGTATATCATGGATCATGAAACAATCTCATACAAAACTCTAATCCAAGAGCTCTCAGTACAATATAATCGTCTCACACTATCATACAAAACTTAGAAAATACATGTGCCAATTCTCTGTGTCCAGACAACCTGCCTCCTCTGCACAATCCCTGCAATTAGGATTCTCACAATGAATTCAAAATTTCCTAGTTTTCACATGCTCATGAGAATATCCACTGCATGTGTGATTTCTTGAGTGCACTTTACTCAAATCACAACTGATAGCCAAACTGTCCCTTTCACCTGTTATCTCAACTGGGTCTCCACTAGATCTGACATGCATATAGTTAACTGTGGTGAATCTTCAGTTGCATGTGAGTTCACTGATTTGAATTAATTAATAATTAATTCACTGAACTCTCACTAGTGCAAGTTTAGTTACAACTAGTACAACTCATCTTAACTCACTTAACTACACTTATAACTCTGTTACAATATCAAGTCACCTCCATGTCTTACCAACCAACCTTTGAACTCGAATTTCCCATAGTTAATTGATTTTCCATTTCAGTTAATTATTTCAAGTAATTATGAGATAATAGATTAATATTTATTGTCCAATTTATTTAAGGGAAAAGTAAATTAGACACATGTTTCTTGTTGACTTTTTAACAATCCCTCTCAACAAGAAATGGATTATCCTTCACCCCAATCCTATCTCTATGATATTCGAATTTGCTCCTGGTGAGTGCCTTCGTTAGAATGTCTGCATCCTGATCTTCCGTAGGAATGTATTGAAGCAACATGATCTTCCGTTGCACACAATCTCTAAGATGATGATACCGGATATATATATGCTTAGATCTGTCATGAAACACAATATTAATTGAGAGTTTAATGCAACTTTGATTATCACAATGAATCACTGTCAGATCTAAATGAGAACTAAACAAATCAATCAAGATCTTTCTCATCCAGATAGCCTCACATGTAGCTTGACTCGCTGCCATGTATTATGCTTCCGTTGAACTAAGTTCCATGGATCTTTGTTTCTTGCTGTACCAAGAAATAGTTGTAGATCCGTTACTAAAGATCCCCCCTGATGTGCTCTTTTTTTCCGTTGGGCTGCCCACCCAATCTGCATCCATGAAGCCATGCAACTTCACCTCATCTGTCTGTCTGTACCATAATCCATACTCAGATGTTCCCTTCATATATCTCAGGACATGCTTACCCGCCTTCCAAAAGAGTTTGGTAGGCTTAACCATTGCTTGACTTAGCTGGTTAACCGCATAGAAAATGTTCGGTCTCGTGTTCACTAAATACATTAGCAAACCTACTAAATGTCGATAGACAGTAGAATCCACTACCTCTCCAGAAGTAGCATCCTCTTTCCTCCAGTTTCCTGGAAGAGGAGTATCCATGGGTTTGCAGCCTTACATGTGAAACTTACCCAGTATCTCCCTTGCATACTTGCCTTGAGACACAAAAAGTTCACCATCTTGCTGCCATATTTCCAATCCAAGGAAATAATGAAGAAGGCCCAAATACTTCATCTCGAACTCCTTTGCAAGGTCATCCTTTCATGAGTGTATCAGCTACTCATCACTAGTTAGTATTAAATCATCAACATAAAGAACAATGATTAAGAGCTTACCCTCCACCAAAATTTGGTATAGTTCTGCATCTGCTTCACTTTTGGTGAAGCCCAATATGGTGAAATAGTTATCTATTCGAGTGTACCAAGCACGGGGTGCTTGCTTCATCCCATACAATGCTCTCTTGAGTCTGCACACATGCGAATCCCTATGAAAGTTCTCAAAACCTTCTGCCTGTTCAATGTACACTTCTTCCTCAATGATCCCATTGAGAAACACAGTTTTTACATCCATCTGATGAATGCGCCAACTCATCTACGTCGAGAGTGCAAGGATGGATCTTATGGAAGAGTACCTTGTGACTGGTGCAAAGGTCTCATCATAATCTATCCCCTCGATTTGTGAGAAGCCCCGGGCCACAAACTTGGCCTTGTATTTCTCCACACTCCAATCAACAACTTGCTTTACCTTGTAGATCCATCTCGATCCTACCACTGATTTATCAATCAGTCTTGGGACAATTTCCCATGCACTATTTTTGAAAATGGAGTCATACTCCTCCACCATAGCATCAACCCAAGTGGGATCCTGTACTGCTTCTTGAAAGGAAGATGGTTCAGTCACAATAAATTTTCTCATGAGAGCCATGTATCCAAAAAATCGATCAGGAGACTGTCTCTGTCTGTGCTGTGAAGTAGGGGCTCCTACATTCTGTGCAACATCTAGTCTTAATCTGTCAGCTTCCGTGGTGTTCTTTCTTCCATTTCTGATGGATGGCTCTACTTGATTGGTTTCCTCCACTCCATGAACCTCCTCATGTGGTTGATCCACATCTTGAGACTCATCTTTGGGAACCAACAGTTCCTCTTTTGTATGCAAGTCTAGCTCCCTCTCAAGCGACAAATGCATGGCTTTCCCCTCATCAAATTTTATATCCCGTCGCATAACAGTCATCTTACTGTTCAAAAAATACACACGATAATTATGGGGTGTTTCTGTGTACCCCACAAATATCCCAACTTCAGCAGTCGGTTCTAGCTTCTTCCTGGAATCCTTGGTCACATGCACATAAACAAATGAGCCAAATTTTTTAAAATGAGAAACATCAGGTTTCTTACCAGTGAAAGCTTCTTCAGGTGTACTCATGCCAAGTATTCTATGAGGACAACAGTTTTGCACATAAACCATAGTATTGCATGCTTTTTCCCACAAATGCATTGGTAGGCCCTGATCATGCAACATCACTCATGCTGCACTCACGATCGTTTTGTTCTTTCTCTCTGCGACCCCATTTTTTTGTGGGTTATGAGGCGCTATGAGTTATCTACGAATTCCTTCTCTGCTGCAGAAATATTTGAATTCGTTAGAGATGTATTCTCCACCATTATCACTCCTTAGAGCCTTCACTTGCTTCCCCGACTCTTTCTCCGCCAATGCTTTAAACTCACATAACTTTGAGAATGTTTGATCCTTCTTATGCATGAATAATATCCAACATTTATAAGAAAATACATCAACAAAAATAACATAATACCTATGTTTTGTTGTTGAAGCAACTGAGAATGGTCCACACAGGTCTGTGTGAATTCTCTCCAGGATCACCGAAGCACGGTTCTCCTTTTCATGAAAGGTGGAATTTACATACTTCCCCAGGGTGCACCCCTTGAATTGATCTAATTGAGCAAGTGTTCCCCTTGGAAGTCCAGTAGATATTTGCTGCATGATATTTAAGGCTCCATGATGAAGATGGCCCAATCACCTGTGCCATAATTCACCCTCATCCCGACTCACCACTTTTTCTGCCTTACCCACCATGGCACCGCAGTCATCTACCTCTAGCATGTAGAGATTCTTAACTCGAATACCTATCTTCTTGACTTGAACCGTTGCTTTATGTCGTAGGTAGGATTTTCCACCACTGAAAGTAATGTCATAGCCTTTGTCCTCCAACATTGCGACTGAGACCAGGTTTTTCTTCAGACCTGGAACATGCATAACATTTTCCAATTGAAATGGTTTACCTGACTCCCTCTGAAAGGTAATGGTACAAATGCCAGTCGCACTGTACCGTCCATCGTCACCCATATCTATATGCATTTTGAGATATTTCTCCTCCAAGTCACTGGAAGACTCTTTATCTCCCGTCATGTGGTAGGAAGCGCCACTATCCAAATACCACACCGATCCCGATGCACTTGATGCCATGCATGCGATAAAAGAGAATTCAAGTTAAAATTGAAAGAAAAGAGCCTCACCATTTGCAGCTCCAACAACCGTCTTGTTATTCCTCTTCTGCAGATAGTTAGTAGCGATATGCCCATGTTCGTGACAGTGAAAACACTTCACTTTGGACAAATCCAGCTTCTTGAATTTAGACTCAGATTTTGAATGGAATTTATTCCCTTTCCATTTCCTTTCCTTAGCAGTCAAAGCATAATCCTTTTCATCATCATGCTTTGATAAAGATCCATCTCTGGTGTTCTTCCTGAACTCCTCCTGCACTAGATCCGACCATAGTCGTTCCCAATTTGGCAATTTTTCCCTTCCATTGATAGAGTCTTGATAACTGTGCCAACTCTTGGGAAGTCCTAGGAGATACAAGCTCAGCAAATGAACAACAACGAATGTTATTCCCACACTTCCAAGCTCATCTTGACATTGGACAAACTTCGTGAGATATTTTGGAATGGAGTCGCCCTTTTCCATCTTGATCTTCCTGAGTTTATCTTTGAGTGCCAATTTCCTATGGTCACTACTGTTCTAGAACAGATCTGTCAAAACCTTCCACATTGCATGTGGTGTGGCTTTCCCATGGAGACTTGAGACAATGTGGTCTCGTACTCCCTCCAAAAGAATCCTCCTCACCTATGCCACTTTATTTTTCCATGCATCAAGATTTGCAGTGTCTGTCGCATCCGGCTTAGGAACATCTTTGTCAATATATTCCTTCAAGCCATTGTCTTCGAGTATTGCCTCCATCCTATCCTTCCAAGCAATGTAGTTTGATATTCCCTCGAGTTCATACTCCAACCTAAAGCCATTGAAAGACATTTCGATCTTGAATCAACTGTAGCACCAAGAAAGTCCTTCTGCAAATTCAAATTTTGTCCAACCACAAACTCAACTGTTGCAATCCTTCTTGCCCTGGGAGGTTCATGCCTAACCAATTACTAGCCTGAGGGAAGTTCGCACCTCACCTGTGTATAGCCTGCAAAAATTATGAGGAAGTTCGCACTGTAATTCACAGTGGGGTGAGGGAGGTTCACACCTCTCCTTTAAGTAGCCTGTGAGAATCCTAAGGAAGTTTGCACCTCTCCTTTGAGTAGGGTGCGAGAATTTCTGCTCTCAAAAATATGCGTAGTTTTTAGTACTAAGGTTCGCACCCTACCAGAGATGGGACCTGCGAAAATACTATTATTTTCGCACCTCACTTCCATGGCTCCGTGGCTCTGATACCATGTAGAAATTTCAATACAATTAATGTATTTCCTGCAATTCTCTTGATCTAACAATTATATGCCACTGTTAAATATAGAATCGCTTCTACTATTATTCTTGCGGAAATTAAACCACGATCACAAAGTGAAATATCAAGAACACATAACACATAAGTTTTACTGGGAAAGCATAAATCTAAAAACCCCACTATCATATATTATGTATATCATAGATCATGAAACAATATCATACAAAACTCTAATCCAAGAGCTCTCAGTACAATACAATCATCTCACACTATCATACAAAACTCAACAAATACATGTGCCAATTCTCTGTGTCCAGACAACCTGACTCCTCTGCACAATCCTTGCAATTAGAATTCTCACAATGAATTCAAAATTTCCTAGTTTTCACTTGCTCATGAGCATATCCACTGCATGTGTGATTGCATGAGTGCACTTTACTCAAATCACAACTGATAGCCAAACTGTCCCTTTCACCTGTTATCTCAACTGAGTCTCCACTAGATCTGACATGCATGTAGTTAACCATGGTAAATCTTCAGTTGCATGTGAGTTCACTGATTTGAATTAATTAATAATTAATTCACTGAACTCTCACTAGTGCAAGTTTAGTTACAACTAGTACAACTGATCTTAAATCACTTAAATACACTTATAAATCTGTTACAATTTCAAGTTAACTCCATGTCTTACCAACCAACCTTTGAACTCGAATTTCCCATAGTTAACTGATTTTCCATTTCAGTTAATTATTTCAAGTAATTATGAGATAATAGATTAATATTTATTGTCCAATTTATTTAAGGGAAAAGTAAATTAGACACATGTTTCTTGTTTAATTTTCAACATTGACAACCTCCTTGATAAACTCATGGGGGCCAAATACTTCAGTAAGATTGATCTGAATTTTGGCTACCACCAGGTCCCGATAGAACAGACAGATGTATGGAAGACTGCCTTCAAGTCAAAGGAAGGCCTTTTTTAATGGTTGGTCATGCCCTTTGGTTTGAAAAATGCTCCAACCACTTTCATGAGGATGATGGATGATATCCTACGACCATTCACCAAACTTTGTAGTGGTGTATCTGGATGACATTCTAATTTACAGCAAGACTTGGGCCAAACACTTGCAGCATATTCAACAGGTTCTGCACACCCTGCGACAACACAAGCTATACGCCAACTTGGAAAAATTATCCTTCGGCATGGACATGGTCCATTACCTGGGATACATCATTGATCAACATGGCGTACATGTGGATCTAACCAAGATCCAAGTCATCAGTGACTGGCCAGCCCCAACAACACTCACTGAGCTTCCTGGGCCTTGCCAATTTCTACCGTAGGTTCGTGTTGGGATTATCCCATATTGCATGGGCCCTCAGTCAAATAAAAAATGGTGGTGGTAAGGCGGAATTTGTGTGGGGCCGGTCCCAACAACAAGCATTCGATGATTTGAAGCAGCGCTTATGCTCAGCCCCAGTACTTTCACTACCAGACCTGCAACATCCCTTTGAGATCAAGACAGATGCTTCAGACTATGTTGTGGGAGTCATTCTCACTTAGCACGGCCACCCCATTGCCTATCATAGTGAGACATTGTCAGATACTGTTCGTAAGTACCCTACTTACGACAAAGAAATGTACTCCATTGTGCAAGCCTGCCTCCAGTGGAGACATTACATTCTTGGGAAGGAGACAGTCATCCACAATGATTATAAGCCACTGTAGTTCATGTAGACACAAGGAAAATTATAGAATGACCGCCATCAAAATTGGTCCACATACTTGCAGTAATTCCACCTCAACATCAAGTATAAAAAAGGAAGCACCAATCGCGATGTTGATTGCCTCAACAGACCGCCAATCGCTACACTCAACACAATGCTAGACTCTTGCAGCCATGAGACATCTGGATGGCCTCAACTCTATGAGACAGACCTTGAATTCCCCACCGCCTACCAAATGTTGGGTGCAAACGTAGTTGTCGATAATTTCCATCTTCAGGATGGGTTGTTGTGTCGTCTGGGAAATATCTGTGTTCCATCAAGTGAGAGAGAGAAGCTGATCTGGGAAGCCCACTATAGTTGGGTGGAAGGACACTTTGACGTTGAAAAGACAATGGAGATGCTACAAAAACATTTCTATTGGCCGAAACTTCGACAGGAGGTCAACAAGTATATCAGGTCCTGCAGTGCCTGCGCTATTGCCAAAACAACCACTAAGAAACATGGCCTGTACACCCCTCTTCCTACTCCTGAAAGGCCATGGGAATCCATCTCAATGGACTACATGTCAGGCCTCCCATCCACCAATCGGGGAAATGATTGTGTTTTTGTGGTTGTTGATCGCTTTTCTAATATGGTGATTCTGGTTGCCTGCAAGAAGAGCATCACAACAGAGGTGACTGCCAAGCTCTTCTTTGAACGAGTCTGGGTACATTTTGGAATCCCACAAACCATTTTCTCAAATCGGGATAGTCGATTTCTCAGCACATTCTGGTCGAGCCTTTGGTCACTGCTGGACACCAAGCTCACCAAATCCATAGCCTTCCACCCCCAGATGGATGGCCAAACCGAGGTTGTAAATCGAATGATTGTGCATATCCTTCGCATGTATAATTCAAATCACCCTCTAACATGGAATGAGAGCCTTCCCTATGTCTAGCATAGATACAACCGAGACCCTCATAGCTCAACCGACCATAACCCCTTTCAGGTGGGGTTGGGATTCAAACCATTGGGTCCCATAGATGTTGCACTTCCCCTTGCGGTCACCTTGACCGAATCATATCCTGCTCCAACTGAAGCTAACAAAGCCACCCAGTTCATTGAGCGGATCCAGCACATCTGCCAACAGATTCAGGATATCCTACAAAATTCCAATGACAAGTACAAACAATGCCATGATCAACATCAGGTGCCACATAAGTTTCAGGTGGGCAACAAAGTTTGGTTGCACTTGTAGAAAGAATGCCTTACAGGACCCCATCGGAAGCTTCACCCACTCCGTTATGGGTTGTAAACTATCACCAAGGCTATGGGGGATAATGATTTTGAGCTCAACATTCCTCCTTTCCTTGGCCTGCACCCAGTGTTCAACGTGGATCTCCTTCGCCCTTATTTCCCACCATTATTGGACACCTCAAAAGTAGCAGAACAACTGACACCAACAGAGATCAGCCCTGACTTCATACAACTGACATCCAATGATCATATTGTGGACACATATATCAAGGGCACTCAACAACAAAGGATCCAACTTTATCGAGTCATCAAAGCAGGGCAATTCCTGCACCAAGGCAAGTGGCTCACCCGGGGCCAAATTCAACAGAAATTTCCTCATATGATGGGGGACCTCAACGCAATGGATACCATTTCTTCCTAAGGATGGATTATTGATCTATATGGATATCGGTGGCCACCCACATTTTCCAACTAGCTCAAAACAATTTTCTGACAATTTTGGCAATTTACTATTTTTAGTAGTTTTAACTTCCGAGGCCATTTTGAGGGCCTAAATGAAGGTTTTTTGGGATATATATTCTCAATGATAAAAAAAGGCATGATTGAGCCCCCAAAATGAATCTCCTCAAAGATACCTTTTCAACGGGCTATCACACGCCTAAAATGGAGATCGTATGCAAAAGTTACGACCCCGGGAAGTTGATGTACTAACTTACCCAAACGAGGCCCACATGACTTTTGGCGCTTCATCTCCTAGGGTTAGGTTTTTGGAATTATTTTTTATTGTAAAAATGCCTTTAGAGCCTCATTGTAATATTCTTATTGCGAATGTGCACATCGTCACATCTCTTCTCAGAGATAAGCCACCACCATTCCATCAAGCTTGTTTCCATTGCATTTTACAGTTTCAACTTATTTCGTTATTGAATAGAAAACCAATTTTATTGTATCTTTGTTATTTTGTGTTAAGCACCTGTTAATAATTTGTATTCATTTCGTTCTGGTCATAAAATCTGGATCACTATGTGTAATATGTTAAAATTTAAGGGCAAAAAATATAGCTAGCTAAAAAATAAATATTTATTTTAATTTCTAAACATTAGCTACTTGTATGTTACAATAAGCAAGACATTAAATTTTTTTATCCATAATCTGGTAGCATAAAAAAAAAAATGAAAAAACATTTACTTAGTTGAAACAAGAAACAATATTACTTGATATTTTGTTGTTATCCTCTTAGATATATTATCATTGATCAAACCCTCAAGGAAGATCTCATCATGACACTTAGAACAAATTGCCAAGAAGAACTTTTAGGGTAAAATATCAAAATACTAACCAACAACATACATAGGTGGCACCATCAATAGAAGATGACAACGGAAACATACATAGGGTGGCATAAACAAGGAGAAGAGGAGGGTGACACCAATAAGGAGAAGAGGAGGACGACACCAGCAAGGAGAACCAAAAACCTCAAACAAAAACCAAGAAGAGACCTACGACAAGATGGAAAAGACCGTTATGGGTCAGCGACAACAAGAGTTTGGAGAGGTAATCCCATGGTGGCTTAATACACCAAGAATAACTATCCTAGAGGGGTCGCAACCACTCAACAATACGAACAAGAAGGAGCCGCAGAAAACCTCAGATCAGAACTCGACTTAAAAGAGAGTGTGTGTAAAGAGTGAGGATATGTCTCTTTTATTTTTTTGGTAGGTAGGTTAGGGATAGCATATTATTCCTAACTTTAGGGTTAGGTTTAAACCCTAATAATTAAATAATTTAAACAAATAATATTTTATAACATACAAAATTAATTGTTAAATCATAAAAATCAACAAGAAAAAAACAAGTCAAGGAGAGGGGATCCAATGTCAGGGCAGCTAAATTTCTTTAGGAAGAAGCAAAGAACAAAACCAAAAAACCACTCAACAATTAAGGGGGATGTAACTCAAGCAAGGGGGGTTTCAAAACAAAGTCAACAAGGTAAGTTCTTCTTTAATGGTAGAATGTCCACTTGAGTCTCATGAAATAACTTATAAGTTTTTATCATCCTAGTATATGAGGAAGATCAATGCTGTGATCATGCCCTTCTTCTTAATTGCTCCTAGGTCTCATGGAACATCCTGGGAGAGAAGAGGGTCACACATTATCTCGGCTTGTTACTTAACCAAGAAACAAAATACAAGAAGAAAATGTAAATATTCAATGAGTTACCCTCTCTTTTATATGGCCCTAAATAGAACTCATTTTTACATATTTTCTTCAAGGAGAAATAGGACTAAGTGGATTGGACTCAAATTTCATTTTCCACTAATTTTAAAATTAAATTAATTTAAAATCAACAGTTTAGACTTGCCTTCAACCTGAAGCAACAAAAACCAATAGCAACCAGCAACAACCAATGACCCTTTTGCTAATCGTAATGACTCTTACTTGTATAAGTAATAAGGTTGATTAGGATCATAAGCTTATCCATATTAACCAAGCATGTGTTACTTACTCTATTAGACTTAACAAGACTAAATTAGTAGTAGTAATTAGCATGGTTGAGTTATATGAGTACACATAACAAGTCAATAGTGATCTCAATACTAAGAAGGAAACAATCACATGTTAAATACATGTATTTCTTATATGTTTACTCGTAGTACAACATACATATCCTTATAGTAATGAATAGAGTGAATCAATGGGGTTACTAGTCAATAGCTAACCTATTGCAAGCTATGTAAACTAACATGTAATTCAACCCTATCCATGTACAGGGACAAGGTCGAATTTGACCATGTCTATGTACTGGGACATAGACGAATTCTGTGTAAACTATCATGTAATTTGACCTTGTCCATGTACAGGGTCAGGGTCAAATTCAGACCTGTTTCATGTTTCCAAACTAAAGAGACTATCATTTTAGATCACTCATCAACAACAATAGTCAGAACATCAAATATTTATTTTCCAATTTGAAGATACAAACTGAACAATATCAACAACAACATCATGACACCTCTGTAACATATATGATTAACTTAGTGTGATATTATAGGCCCACATAGCAGGATTGGTAGTTCTTATGAGCCTATCCATGTATAGGGACATGCCCAAATTCATCCTGTCCTTATGTACACGGACAAGCCCGAATTTGGGCCTGCCCATGTACATGGACATGCACGAATTGTCCTATACATATGTCTAAATCCTGAAGAATAGGCCTAAGCCTTTATATAACCCAAGTAACAAACCTAAATCATATGTCCAATCCTCATATTCCCAATCCCGGCTGGACAATGGGTGCCTCTAGTCTAGAATAATTCCCCAAGTAAAAGAGGAAAATAGGCATCAAAATCACAATGTTTGCAAAATTAAGAGACTATGCTAGTTCCCAACATTGAAACAAGTTTCACACTAAGAAGCATTTGAGTAATTCTAGAGAGGAAATTCATTGTTTAATTGTGCTTGGGACCACTCTTTCAAAATACATGTTATTGGCACAAGAGATAGAGGAATGTAGAAGGGAAATAAAAGTAGTTAAATACTATTGAGGGGATATTGCAACATAGAGTGTTTCAAGTCCATCTGGTTTTGAAGACTAAGATTTAACCTCCACTTCACTAAGAAATCTTCCTTGGGAAATATTTTTTAAAGACAGTCCATTATTTCCAAGTGTTGTTAATTGTTACTGTGAACACTAATTGGTTGGCCAATGGTTAATGATACATTTATTAAGTTGCCCGTTTTAGTCAGTTATGAAACTATTAGAAGTTCCAGAAACTATATCATTTTTATTTTAATCATGATTTACCTGGCCAAACTCTCTTATCAGTTGTTGACTAGAGAGGTTTGGAATTTTTTTGGCACCCCAAAGGTTTCACCTCAAATTCTCCAGATTGATAAAATTGTTGTCTGGCGTCATATAATGTAATCATTTCCAAAATTGGGATCAAATTTTATCACAGATGGATATTGAATTATCTCTTTGATGTGATTTTCAAGTCTTGGAGATTTGTATGTTGTCTTAGAATACATATAGGGCACAATGTATATATTTTCTATTTCATTCAACCTAGTTACAAGAGTATTATTTTGAATTTACATCTTGGGATGTGTTCCAGGTTGATTTTGAGATTATAAAGTACACACAATAATTATATGATCCAAGTAACTATATGAGTGCTTTCTATATTTTTCATAGACGAATACACACAAAACTGAAAGTAAGAGACTCATTTTGAAGTCATTAAAGTAATTAATACAATATCTTGCACGTATTGCGTTATTTTCCACTCTTTATCAAACTCAACCATTAGGTAAGTGATTGTGAGAATATGTATTTCACTTAAGAATTATCGGAGGCCTGTACTTGTACATGGACATGCCCGAATTTGAGCCTATCCATGTACAGGGATAGGCCTGAATTCGATCATGTCCATGTATATGGACAAGCCTGAATTCGGTCATGTCCCTGTGCATGGACAGGTCAAATTCAAGCATGTCCATGTTGGATTACTGAGAGGGGGGGTGAATCAGTAATAGATAAATTTAATCATTTTTCACCATAAAATGCAAGTGTTATATCAATGTAGCATTATCATCCAATAGTTGCAGAGTAAACAAACAATGAACAAATGAGAAATCACACACATACACAGTACACCAGTGTTTTACGTGGAAACCCAAAGAGGGAGAAAACCACATAATTCTTTTTCTTATATGTCTTTAAGAATTATATTCATTGGAAGCACCAAATTCCTTTGTTTTCCAGCTGCAACTGGAAGGAGGCTCCAACCCCCTATTTTCTCAGGATACAACCCAAGGGAAGCTCCAACTTCCCAATTCTATGGCTACAACCCCCTATGTTCTACGGATACAACCGAAAGGTGGATACAACCACCTGTCCTTGCCTCGTCCAATCGCTGTGACGTAGAAGTAGAATGATATAACCACTGTCACACTATCACTGTGAGATATATTGTTGTAAACCTGAACCAATCAACCTGTAATCAACTGGTAACAACCTGTACCAATAACATGTGCCAACATGTACCATACATCAACCTGTACCTCAAACTATAGCATAAAAAATGCATCAACCATGCACCAAACCTGTACAAATAACCCGTCACAACAACCTGTCTCATCAATCTTATCAACCAAATCAGATCTACTCACCAAGATCAATCACCAAGACAACTCTCAACCATATGCACAATATCACCAAGATGCGCATCAACCAAGCATATCACAAAAAATCATAATCATCACCAATATAAATATGTGCTTCTAATAATATACCAAGACAAGTATGCTACATCATCCATAAACCATGTGTCAACAATACTACTAACAAGTACCTCAAACCATGTACCACGTATGAACCAATCATGCATCAACTACACATCAACTATGACTCATCAATATGCACGAACATCATAAACTATACACCTAATGTATGTGCCAACTCATCAACTACTTGTCTCAACCATGTACCCAAAATGTACCTCAACCAAAATCCCTCATCAATTTCATCATCCAAATCTGATCTGATCACATATACCTCAAACACTATACCACAAGTTTTTACCTCAAAGCATGTGCTAGAACTTCAATGTTATACAACCTCTATCTGTACCAATAACTTCAACAACATACTTCAACCAAAAGCCCTCAAACATGAACCAATATTAAACTTCAGTAGATCTGCCTCATATCAACTCTACAACAATCCATAAACTCCCAAGAGGGCATCCAACATATTTACAAGGCAAACCCTCAACTTGATTCATAAATTCAACACTACACATATGAGAACCATACCTTTTTTTTTTCTTCTTGTAGCGTTTTGTTTCCGCGGTTTTGCTGTCGTGAATCCACTGCTGCGATTTTTCTGCTGCGGTTTTTCATATGCAATTTTTTTGCCACACTTTTCCTGTCACACTTGTTCTGTCGCAATTTTCCTGCCACACTTTTTCTACTGCAATTTTTTTGTCACACTTTTTCTATCGCACTTTTCCTACCACACTTTTTCTGCTGCAATTTTTCTCTATCAATAATACCTGCCCAAATAACCTTTCAAAAAAATAGATATTCAAAGATATTCAAGTGTGATTTGAATGAGATACCATTGCCTCTTATTTATACTTTTATTTATCTTCCTCAAGGGGTTACCTTCTAACTATCTTAACCCGCTTTCCTTTTTTTAGGGTTAACCCACTTATAACCACTTGTCCACTTAACTTAACCACTTTCCATAATTAGTAAGTTCTTCATTAACTTTATTATTTAAATAATTTATTTTTCATCCTCTTTGAATTATAGTACACTCATCACTTCACTTTCTTATTTAAATAATTTCTTCTTTGCAAACACTTTGACTAATTTGACCTTTTGGGGTTTCTAGATGACTCGTGAGGGTTCTCCAACTTCACATGGCCGTAACTCTTTAACTGTGAGGAGTTATGTGATGTTCCACATACCACCGGAAATGGAAGGACATGTACTATCCATCTAGAATAGTTTTACTTGCAAATATATCAAAACTCATACCATTACCCATCAAACAAACGTGGGTCCGTTACCCAAACCTTTGTGCTACCGAAATTCACTACCGGACTTTCTTCAAGGGTTGACATCAATGACAAACAACCAAATTAATCAACAATATCCCCCTGTGGAATTGATGGAAACACTCTGATGCAATACTGAAGTCGTGTCATGCAATACTGAATTCATATCACTCATGCTCTTCAGGTGACCATCACTCCCCCTGGAACCATAGGTGTGTGCTTTGCATATGATAAATCTCTCCCCTTTTGTCATCAATGGAAAATGTATATTTCCATCTGGGGCTACTCCCCCTAACTGAACTGTCTTTGGGGATACTCCCCCTGACTGAACTCTTCCTAAAACTAATATCCCGACGTGAACTGTCCTCTTTATGGTGCTTCCTTGTGTAAATATAAGACATATAAGATAAGCATTCAAAAGAATTCATTTTGGAGTAGAAATTAATCTGAGTCTCTGGCGAAGATACTCAAAGGCTTCCTGTGGAAGCAGTTTTATAAAGATGTCTGCCACTTTTTCTTTTTTTCCCACATATTCAACTTTGATGTTCTTCTCTGCAACCTGTTTCTGTAGAAAGTGATACTTTATTGGAATGTTCTTCTTCTTGGAGTGCATCATGGGGTTCTTTGAGATACTGATGGCGCTTGTACTATCACAAGAGATTGGAATGGGATCATCATACTCAAATTGTATATCTGTTAGAGTTTGTTTCATCCATATAACTTGTGTACAACATCATGTTGCTGCAATATACTCTGATTTGACTGTAGATAAAGATACTGATGAGTGTTTCTTTCTTAGCCAAGATATTAAACACTCACCCAAGTAGAACGTTGCTCCATTGGGGCTTCGTCAGTCATGAATGCAACCTACCCAATCTGCATATGTGTAGGAAATAAGTGACAGATCCTTTCATTTTGGATACCATAATTCAAACTCTTCTATTCCTTTGAGATATCTGAAAATCCTCTTCACTGCTAAGACATGTGATTCCTTTGGTGCTGCTTGAAATTGTGATACTTGTCCAACTTCCTGCATTACATCTAGTCTGGATGATGTCACATATAGTAAGATACCAATCATTGACTTGTATTACTCTAGTATGTAGACTTTGAATCATCATCTTTGTTGAACTTGCAACTGGTTTGCATAGGAGTGGTAACTAGTTTGCAATATTCCATTTTGAACCTCTTTAGACTTTCTCTGATATACTAAGTTTGAGAAATAAAAATTCCCTGGTTGTTTTGACGTATATGAAGACCCAAAAAGAAGGATAGTTCTCCGAGTAATGACATTTCAAATTCATTTTCCATATCCTTTGAAAATTTATGTCTTAAACTATCATCATTGCTTCCAAAAATAATATTATCAACATAAAATTCAATTAATAAAATACTATCTTGAGTTAACTTGATGTAGAGGTTGTTGTCTGCACTTCCTTTTCTGAACCCTTCCTGTTGTAGATATTTATCTAGTCTAGATTACCATGCTCTAGGAACCTGTTTTACACCATACAAGGAATTCTTCAATTTTCACACTAAATCTGTGCTCTATGACAACTGAAATCCTTATGGTTGTTCGATGTAGAATTCTTCTTCATCTTCTGCTTCTTCTTCATAAAGTTGTTCCATTGATTCATTTTCTCATTCCTTTAATTCTTGTCCACCTGTTTCATCAATTTTTACATTGATTCTTTCCACAAATTGTTTTAACCTTAGATTGTAACACTTGTATGCTTTCCTTGTACTTGAGTAACCAAGAAGTACTCCTTTGTCCACACAAGAGTCAAACTTTCCCATTTTGTCATCTTCTCTTTTTATGTAGCATTTGCTTCCAAATACTCTGAAGTGATTCACATTTGTTGGTCTTCCTTTCTATATATCGTAGGAAGTTTTGTCATTGTTGTTTCTGAGCATTACTCTATTTTGAATGTGAATTGTTGTATGCACTGCATGTGTCCAAAAGATACATGTCAATTTTGAATCCATTAGCATTGTTTGAGACATTTCCTGTGTGATTATCATCCATTATGATAATGTTCCTTTGTCTCAGAACCACTCTATGAACCAATCTATGAATCCATACTCTCTTCCACTATCATATATTTGTCCAAGCCTACTAAGTGTTCTTATGAATCCATATTTTTCCATACTGTCCAAGACTCTACTGCACACTGTCCATAAGTTTGACCCATTTATCACTGTACTATCATGAAGTATTCACTACTACAATTGATTGTACTTCTGCTAACTGACTGCTTTGGTTTTGTCTAAACAAACTCTGCAAGGTGATCGAAGGATGGTTCTTTGGTCTGTCACAGCTATTGCATAGTCTGCCCCTATCTAATATTCATGTTACCTGGGAGTCTCTAAGTCTGATGGCTCAGAACAATTCCTTCTCTAATGTGTATTCATCATCAACTTCATTGGTAGATTCATCATCTCTCTGAGCTCTAACTTATTTCTTTCTTTCCATGGATTCATCTTTCACTACAATGCCTGAAAGTATAATCTCTTGAACATGTTCCTTATTTACCTGTTCTTCTTTTCTTTCAGTTGTTTTCCAAACCTTTTTGTATCTGACATCTTTCTTTTTCTTTGTAGAATTTTCTTCATCTCGTTTTATTTCCAATATTGCGATCTATGGGACATGGTCTTCGTTCACCTGTTCTTCGTGTTTTCTTATCCATACTTTCTTACATCTGATATCAGTGTTCTCTTTCATGGAAGTATCGATCATGCTTCTACAATCACTAGCTATGTGTCCATAGTTATGACATTTGTAACATTCAATGTTACATGGTGCTACATAGGCATTTCTTGCTTGAACTTTTCTTTTATAATCCTTGCAATCTACAATCTTATGTCTAAAGTTAGTACAATAAAAACAATGACCATAAAATAAATTTTCACACCTGGGAGTGAATGATCTTCTTTGTGGCGTAGTCCTTCTGATTTTTTTCCTCAACTGATCATGATCATGATTGAATCTTCTTTGTGGCTTGAACATGGATGGTATTCTTGAAGATGTATCTTCAATAGTTTTCTTAGATTCTAGTTGACCATGATTCATTCCTTTGATTACTTTTGCACAACTCTTTCTATTTTCTTCATTCTTCTTTTCTAGCAACCTAGAGTGCTTCTTTTCATTCTCTATAACTGATGTGGATGTTTCTGTCTCTTCAATGTTCTTGTTGAGATTGACAATTTTACTTCTTAATGTAACAACTTATTTTCAAGATTCTCAACCTCTTCTTATTTCTTCATTATTTGGACTTCATGACTTCTTTTGTTCTTTTCTCTTCTTCAAGCTAAATTTTTAATGTGATTATTTCTTCTTCAAGTCCTCTCTCTTCTTGACCAAACTATCCCTCAAGCTGGTTTATATCATTAGTTTTGTCCTTAAGATGATATGTCAATATCTTCTCTCTCATTTCTACTTCTTCCTTCTGTGCTTCTATGTTGGCTTCCAAATAATTCTTTTGATATTCAATATTTTCTTTGATATTTCTGGCTTCTTCTAGTTGAGTTCTTAAGTTATCGATGACCTATTGGGATTCTTTAAAAATGTGAACAATTTCCTTTTGTTTCATCAATTATTTCTTGAGTGAATTGTTTTCTTCTCTTAGTTCATCTAAAGAACTAATCAATTCTGCTTCATAATTGCCTTCCTTTTCAATTAGTGTTTCTGTCTCATTTCCTTCATGGCATTCTATTTCATGATGTCCACATTTTTCACAATTAAAGAAAAAAAACATACCTCTGGTGATTATGTAATCTTCATCTTGTGAATCTATTTGACATGGTGAACATAATTCTTCTTGATCTGTATCTACATCTTCTTTGGCATTTTCTGAATCTGCGATAGGTGAAGAATATATGCCATGTAACTTATCCCAAAGTTATTTGGATGATGAACATTTACCAACCTTTTATCTTACCAGATTAGGTAATCCTTCCCGGATGAAATCCATTGCTATTTTTTTATTATTCTTCAATTCATTCTTGGCTGCAGTTTTTTCCCTTTTTGAACTATCATATCTTGTAACAACTGATAGCCAAATATAATGTCTTGTGCTTTCAAAAATACTTTCGTCCTTCTTCTCCGCATCTCATACTTAAAACCATTATGACCATTAAAAATTGGTACTCCATTCTCAGAATAATCCATGATCTCCTTCCAGTGGTTAAATTGTTTCCTGAAGGAACTGACATTGATACCAATTGTTGGATTCTGGCTTATTCTAGAGAGAAAATTTGTAGAATGTGCCCCGCATAGAATATTTGTTGTATGGATCTGAAAATTGTACACAGAATAATACATATTGTACTCTAACCAATTTGGATCTGTTATGAATAAGTTATGACATTTTTACCCGAAACACCTGTTTTAGACTAGTTTCATGGCTGGCCACAAACTCTATTTTCCACAGCGTGTAACTCCAAAAATACAACGACCCACAAGCTGAAATTTGTATCACAACTACTTGGATATGTTTCCTCAATGGTATCCCAATTTCACGGTATGAATAATTATAGAAAAAAAGTTATTACGAAAATGGTGAGATTACCTGTAAATAACATACCTCAGAAAGCATCATCAAAAGAATTTATCCTCCCTTGAATTTCGGCCTTCTTTACTTCACCTTCCCTTTGAAATTCATCTTAGATATCCTTTGGTTACCTCATTCACTTGTAGATATTCAATACGATAAAGTGTTATTAAAATGAGATACCCTTGCCTCTTATTTATAGTTTTATGTAGCTTCCTCAAGGGGTTACCTTCTAATTATCTTAACCCACTTTCCTTTTTTAGGGTTAACCCACTTATAACCACTTGTCCACTTAACTTAACCACTTTCCATAATTAGTAAGTTCTCCATTAAATTTATTATTTAAATAATTTATTTTGCATCCTCTTTGAATTATAGTACACTCATCACTTCACTTTAT
>ML778238.1:795355-836926 GCA_009831015.1 Picea engelmannii | reverse complement strand
CATCCTCTTTGAATTATAGTACACTCATCACTTCACTTTATTATTTAAATAATTTCTTCTTTGCAAACACTTTGACTACTTTGACCTTTTGGGGCTTCTAGATGACTCATGAGGGTTCTCCAACTTCACATGACCATAACTCTTTAAACGTGGGGAGTTCTGTGACGTTCCACATACCACCGGAAATGGAATGACATGTACTATCCATCTAGAATATTTTTACCTACAAATATATCAAAATTCATACCATTATTCATCAAACAAACTTGGGTCCATTACCCAAACCTTTGTGCTATCGAAATTCTCTAACGAACTTTCTTCAAGGGTTGACATCAATGAAAACCAATCCAATTAATCAACAGTCCCTATACATAGACATGGCTGAATTTGGGCATGTCCCTGTACCGACCCTGTCCACCTCCTAAAACACAAAACATGTAAATAAATGAAATTTTAATTAATTGGCGAATACATTAAGAATTACCTGGAACCTGACCATGAAAATATTTAAATATAAAATAAAATGTAACATGTAGAAGATAATATATATTTGTTTAAATTGTATAAGGTAATTTTTAAGATAATCTATATGTAACATGTTAAAATTTAAGGGAAAAAAATATAGCTAGCTAAAACATAAATATTTATTTTAATTTCTAAACATTAGCTACTTGTATGTTACAATGAGAAAGACATTAAAACTTTTGATCCATAATATGGTAGCATAAAAACAATAATTGACAAAACATTTACTTAGCTAAAACAAGAAATTAAGAGACTATGCGAGTTCCCAACTTTGAAACAAGCTACACACTGAGAAGCATTTGGGTAATGCTAGAGAGGAAATTTGTTGTTTAATTGTGCTTGAGACCACTCTTTCAAAATACTTGTTATTGGCACAAGATATAGAGGAATGTAGAAGGGAAATAAAAGTAGATAAATACTATTGAGGGGATATTGCAGCAGAGAGTGTTTCAAGTCCATCTAGTTTTGAAGACTAAGATTTAACCTCCACTTCACCAAGACATCTTCCTTGGGAAATATTTTTTAAACACAGTCCATTATTTACAAGTGTTGTTAATTGTTACTGTGAACACTAATTGGTTGGCCAATGGTTAATTATACATTTATTAAATTGCATGTTTTGGTCTGTTATGAAATTATTATAAGTTCCAGAAACTGAATCATTTTTCTTTTAATCATGATTTACATGGACAAGCTCTCTTATCAGTTGTTAACAAGAGATGTTTGGAAATATTTTTGGCACCCCAAAGGTTTCACCTCAAATTATCCAGATTGATATTGTGTCATATAATGTAATCATTTCCAAATTTGGGATCAAATTTTATCACATATGGATATTGAATTCTCTTTTTGTTGTGATTTTCAAGTCTTGGAGATTTGTATGTTGTCTTAGAATACATATAGGGAAGAATGTATCTATATTATGTTTCATTCAACCTAGTTACACGAGTATTATTTTGAATTTACATATTCGAATGTGTTTCAGGTTGATTTTGAGATTATAAAGTACACGTAATAATTATATGATCCAAGTAACTATATGAGTGGTTTCTAGATTTTTCACAGACGAATACATAGAAAACTGAAAGTAAGAGAATCATTTTGAAGTAATTAAAGTAATTAATACAAGATCTTGCACGTATTGCGTTATTTTCCACTATTTATCAAACTCAACCATTAGGTGAGTGATTGTGAGAATTTGTATTACACTTAAGAATGATCAGAGGCATGTCCATGGACATGGAAAAGCCAGAATTCGACCCTGTCCACCTCCTAAAACAAAAACATGTAAATAAATGAAATTTAATTAATTGTGAAATAGGTTAAGAATTAATTGGAACCTGAAGCAACAACAAGAAACAACAACTAACAGTAGTAAGCAATAAAAACCGACAACAACGACCGCCAACACCAACCGCCAGCACCAACGACTGCTAACACCAACCACCACCAGCAACCGTCAACACCAACCAACAACTTCCACCAACCAACAATTCAAAGAAGTGTAAAATGAACGATGTGTAGGGATATATAAAATGGTTTTTGGCTGAAAGGTTTTTTTGGACGAAACTCTTTTTCGGTCGAAATATTATTTCGGCCGAAATGTATTTCGGCTGAAACTATGTCATCGAGGAAAACATATGGTCGACTTCTTTCAGCCGAAAAGATGTTATCGGAAAAAAAAATCCATCCAACTAATATGGTACACGAAAGTTGAGGCCATTGTCACGGTACCGTTTGATTTTACGTCTAAAGGTTCGACCGAAAAGAGGTGTCTTTCAGCCTAAATAATTATTAGTTTGACTGGAAAATTGTCACTAGGAATTTTGGAGACCCAATTCTTACAAAAGTGTTACCCACCTTCATGATTTTACCCTACACAACAACTCGATAATAATAATATATTTGTGTACATTTTTAACTTTGTAATGCACATTTGAATTGTAAGTACATCTATATTATTTTATATTTTAATGGTCAGGTTATTAGACACATATTGACACTATGATAATTTTTTCATTTTTTTATAGGTGCATTTGTTCCCATCTATGTGAGAATATGGAAATCATTTTCACATAGAGGATGTCGATGATGGAAACATGACACAAGACTGTGTAGTGGAATTCGAGTTCGACCAATCTAGTCGTTCTAGTCACCGCGATCAAAACATAATACAGAGGAAGTTAGGTTACATCAGAAAGAAACAAGAGATCATTCGAGTGGACTTCTCTTCTTTCCAATGTGTTATTTTTAGGTGCAAGTGGTGGCACACCTTTGATTAAAATGATGTAAAGGAAGATCGTGATAGTGAGATGATATGTATCAACTCTAAAAAGACATGGGATGAAGATAAGGAGCCTTATGTTTTCCCAAAACAATGCAACCAAGTATTTATTTTACCTAGATGTGTTGGATAGGGATTGGTGGTTTGAATTAAGACACAACCATAGATCAAAACATATTTTTGAGAACAACAATTTTATCGACACTAGAATTTGAAGAATTGGCCATTTGATATTATAATTATTTTTTTCCTACACTTGAGCCAAAATAGTCATCTTGGATAGAATAGAACAATCCAACTTCAAAAATAAATTCGAATAACTTTAATAACTAACACACTTAAAAAATCATTAATTGTTTCTACAATATCATTGTTTTTTTTCCATCTAGCTATACAAGAAATCTTAATCTGGCTTTACAAAATATGAAATAGTTACTCGATCCCTTAAAATATCCTCTTTGAATATAAATAATGTAAATTTGATGCTCATCATCTCTCTCTCTCTCTCTCTCTCTCTCTCTCTCTCTCTCTCTCTCTACCCCTCCTCTCTCTCTCCATCTCACTCCCGTCCTCTCTCTTTCTCTTGTTGGCTCTCTCCCTCCCTCCCCTTCTCTCCCTATATCCACCCACTCTCTCTCTTTCATATACCCCTCTTTCACTCATTGTATCCCCTTCCCTCTCTCTCCCTCTCTCTCCCCCCCACCAGTGCACTTTATCATTTAAAGATGCACTAGTGCATTTAATTGAGATAAACACTGAATACTGACCTTTGTTATTTCCTTTGCAAAGAAAAACCTTCAAAATTTAAATATGGATGTTGCATATGCATTGTGCAAATTTAATTGTCTTGCAGTGTGTTATTACTTACACATTGTCCCGGTACGTTATTAATTACACTTTGCACCAATGTGTTTCAAACTGTATAGCACACCGACTGAAGCAAGTTAGAAATATAACGTGTGCTTAATATCGATACTTTGAAATTTATTATGAAAATAAATTGGTGTGTTATACATACTGCATCGGTGCATTACGCATGACATAACACACTGAAAATGTAACTTTTGAAAAAAATAAATAGTGCACGCGTTTATCATCAATGCATCGAAATATTCAATGAAAAAATGAACAAGAATTTGAGTTTTTGTGTTTATAAAGTTATACCCTATTCATTGTTTTATTTTTTTCCAAATTTTAGAGAGGATATATGTGCAATAGAGATTTATCAACAAATATTTCTGAATGGGTGGATTTTTTTTGAAGAGCCAAATTTGAGGGGGAGTACTGTAGATCACATAGAAATATACAAAGGAGAAATTTTAGGTATATGATTTCATTCTATTAATCATATTTATCATTCTCCTATTTGATTCAAACAATTTTCAGTGCATTCCCAAACAAACAAACAAAAAGGGGTTTCATAGTTACCTTTAGTATTGGAATCCCTAATTTCTTTATTGTTCTTTTGATTTATCCTTCTATATTTCACAAGAAATCTTTTTTCTAAGCACAATATCTTTATAGGGTTTGTTTCTTTATATATGAGTGTTTACTATCCATTGCAATGAAACCACTCATTGCATTGGATCCCAAATCGTCTTGTCACTGTCGTTTTTTTTTAAACGTCTTCACAGTGACCGGTGCGCTCTATACATAGTTAGTGCACTAGTGTGTATTTGTTTGTAAAAAACATCGCTTTATTTCAATTCAAAATATTATTAAAAAAATCCTTTTCATGATCGACAGTGCGCATTTTACCTAAATACGCACCAGGGTGCATTGTTTACAAAGCACATCACTGAGTTTAAAATGGAAAAATTATTGTTTTTATATGGAAATTTCCATTTCTTAAATTTCTTCACTGCTCAATTATGCGTAATAAATAATACCTAGGAAGTTATGCTTTTCTTAATTCATAAAGCACTGGCTAAATACAAAAAATTGTAAAACATTTTCAATTTTGCAATGGAAATGTTATACTATATCGGTATGTATATGTATGTGTGATACACCATGCATATAAATATTTTTGATGCACTGATTCAAATTATCTTAATATATGCAGTGAGGTCTTATTTGTTTTTTAAATAATAATTTTTATATTTTTTTTCAAGGAGATTTTGAAAATTCCAAGGGAAAAACAAGGGGAAAACCAAGACATGTTGGTAGGGATGTCCAAAAACGTGTATAAGAAGATGTTAAAATAAATGAACACAATTTTGTTGCAAGAGGATCCATATAAACTACAATGTGCATTAGAGGTATGTAATCATTTATTTACTATTTTATGTACATCAAATTTAAGTATCACGTGAAATACTGATTTAAATTTTTTTGTTGTAGAAAAGAAAATCAAATAGAATCCATTCATCACATAAGACAAGACGACGAGGAATAAAAGGGATGATCACAAACTTTGTGAGTATTTAAGGTTTTTCATCATTTCTTAAGATTTTATATTTGTTTTGATCTTTATATTTAAATAATTAATTTACATGTGTCCATGGATGTCTTCTACTGGGTGCTAACGTACAAAGAGGAGCCAACCCATGAATTGATAAACATGGGGTTAAGTATGGGTTGTGAGTATATGTTGAAGAATGAAAGTTTAATTGAACAACTTGTGAGTAGCTATGTTGTTTAAATTCCATTGTTTTATAATTAATGAAAAAAAAACTTTATATTGATTATATTAGTTGTGCTTTGTCATGTCGTATTAAACATGTATGAAACAAAGTATGCAATGCATACATCCGAGGATATTTTGAGAGAATTCATGAAGCATGGCTTCAAAGAATGTGTATTGTTTATGAAAGACTTGGTGCTAAAGTGTGTTTTTTTATTCACACAATCATGTATACTCTACTATATATATATATATATTACAATTTATTTCTATGTTTGTGGATTGAAGATGAAGGGGCAGAACAAAAAAAAATCCGATCAAGAAAACATTATGTTAAAAAACCAAAGTACAATATCACCTACAAATGATGAAGAAATGAGACATGCACGCAACTCAATCAATGCCAATAGTTCAATTGATGAATGACAATCAATATAATTGAATGTTATGACAAGTTGTATGTTTCAGAACATTTGTCTATGAAAATCAAAGATTTTGTTTAATGTACTCGACATATTGTCCCAATTGCAAGATGACATGTTACCAATAAGTGTAACAATTACAAATTGGTTACAATTTGATTATTGTATTGGACCTTTACGTTGTCCCTTTTTGTATGACAATGGGTCTCTTATTCATATATAACAAAATGGGTTTCTTATTTCATTGCATTTTCAAATGTTGTAAAATGTTTCCTTCTTGAATAATTAATATGTGGATGATTTACATTGTTACACATAATAGAGGTTTAATTGGTTGGATAACTCATTATTGCAATCATTATATCAAAATGCAATAACATAAATATAAAACAATATTATTATAAAATAAATATTTTATTTTGAAATGATTTATTGAAAAATTGTAAAAAACAATGAATTAAAATATATACATTGTGCATTGTATTCTTTTGAACTCACTAGACAATGTGTGCCATAATATAGACATTGGTGTGTTTTGAGGCGTCATACGCACAGATACATATTAATTATAACAACAGATCGATACGTACTATTGAGAAAACACATCATTCCATAAACGATATAACATACAATAATATTTATCGTTTCAAAATTGTACGGTTGATCCAGAATTGGATCTCAGGACCAAAATGGGTCCAGGAAGGCCTAAAAATCAAAGTGCTTACAATAGATTCAAAAAATACGTGTGCGTAGGCCTCAACGATATGAACCCAATGCAACTTGAATGGGATGAAACAGACTTTGTATGCTCCAGATGTCGCGATCTGTTCGTTTTGCCAAATAGACAAAAAAAAGTCAATAGTCAACAGGAAAAAAGTCAACGCTGACGTCAACATGACATCATGATGATTTCATCATGATGACATGGAAACATATGGAGGTGACACGTGGTAGCTGAGCATACAATGATGTGGATAGGTTGTTGATTGGGTAGGTATAGGTGGACCAATCCGAGAGTGACACATGTCACCACTGCAGGGGTGACACGTGGCATGCCTGTACGACGTATGTGGAAGATGTAGACAGCTGGTTGAATCTGGTTTTGACACTTGAAAGGTTATTTGGACAAATAATGTGGTGCCACGTGACCCAGTCCTAAGCTACCACGTGGCACCCCTCCATTGGCTTGTTGGTATGCAAAATTGTTTGGAGCGTAGTAGATTTGAACTTGCGACCTCTATCCGGGAAAATGACTTGACAGGGCTGGGCTAGCCAACCCACCCTCACTTTGGGTCTTAACCATATATGGTTTCATATATATTTAATATATATCAATGGCTACCCACCTTTTCCAACTGGCTCAAAATAGTTTTATGACAATTTTGGCAATTTACTATTTTTAGTAGTTTTAACTTCCGGGGCCATTTTGAGGGACTAAATGAAGGTTTTTCGGGATTGAGCTCCTCAATGATACCCGAAGGCATGATTGAGCCCCCAAAACGAATCTCCTTGATGATACCTTTCCAATGGACTATCACCCGCCTAAAATAGAGATCATATGCAAAAGTTACGACCCCGGGAAGTTGATGTACTAACTTACCCAAACGGGGCCCACATGACTTTTGGCGCCTCATCTCCTAGGGTTAGATTTTTGGATGTCTAGGGTTTTTGGAATTCTTGATTATTGTAAAAAGGCCTTCAGAGCCCCATTGTAACTTTCTTCTTGCAAATGTGCATTGTCGTCACATCTCTTCTCAGAGATAAGCCACCACCATTCCAACAAGCTTGTTTTCGTTGCGTTTTACAGTTTCAACTTATTTCATTATTGAATAGAAAACTAGTTTTACTGTATCTCTATTATTTTTTGTTAAGCACATGTTAATAATTTGTATTCATTTTGTTCTGCTCATAAAATCAGGATCAATGGTAAGAGAGCGGTCTGCTCTCTTGAGGACAGAAGCTCTCGCACGCCCAAGCAACCTCCCATGGCAGGAGAAAAGAAAGATGACGGGATAATAGATCCTTTCAAATTTTTGATTGAGGAAGCCCTCACGCAACATAGGAACGAGATGATGGATAGTTTCACGCAAATCCTTCGGCGACTACCAACAGTCGACACATCTTCTTCGAACGGAGGCGTCACCCCCTTCAAGGTATAAATAAACTTCGATATTCCTATATTTGAAGGTCAAATAGATGCAAATGTTGTAGACAAGTGGTTGAATCTACTAGAAGGGTATTTTTCTGTCCATAACTTTTCAAATAGAGAAAATATTACTTTTGCGCTCCTCAAAGTTGTTCCCCATGTCAAAGATTGGTGGGAAAATTTCTGTGAGCAAAAGGAAATAGAGGAAACCTCATTATTTTCTGTCACGACCACTTGGGAATCCTTCATGGATGTTATTAAGGAACAATACTACCCTGTGGGAATTTATGACAACCTTTATACCAAATGGACCACACTGCGGCAAGAAAGAGACCAAGTAGTGCCAGATTTCACAAATATCTTCCATACCTTGAGCACCAAGTTGGGTATCAAAGATTCAGAGGGACATCTGGTGCTCAAGTATCATGGTGCTCTACATAGATACATCCAGAACGAAATGGAATTTCTGGACATCTCATCCTTGGGCGCGGCCTATCGATATGCCCTCAAAATTGATCAGAAGATCAAACAAAAGACGCGAAAATTTGGGCATGGGAACCCCGCACAACAAAATCCAGGAAAGGGTGGCCCCAACCCACCAAACAAAGGACAGAGAAAAGATGGACAGTATCAAGACAACCAGTCCAAGCCGCAAGCAAATAACGATACCAGAAAGACAAAGAAAGATACTAGGAAGTGGTGCGACTTCCATAAGAACCCTTGGCATAACACTCTAACTGCCGCTCAAAGAAGTCGTTGGTGGCTGAAGTGAAGGCCTCATAATCACATGCGGATTCTGACTCTGAGACAGAACAAGAAATGGGAAGATGGATCATTGACGTGGAACCCAGTGCCACCGTTGCTACCACCAAGCTCTAGCCTGGTGAACTAGACGAGCCAAAAGAATGAGAGCGCCTCTTCCATTCACATATGTAGGTAAAAGGCACCCCGCTGCACTTAATCGTTGATAGCGGTAGCCAAAAGAAACTCATCTCATCATAGGTCATCAAGCGGTTGGCCCTTCCAACAATGCCACACCCACAACCCTACACCATTGGATGGCTCTGCCAAGGAAGCGATCTACGCGTCAACCAACAGTGTCGATTGTCGTACGACATAAATCCCTTCAAAGATGAGGTATTGTGTGATGTTCTTTTGGGCCAACCTTATTTATGGAAACGTCATGTTGTATATGAGTCTAGGCCTCATAGTGTTATTATTACTTTGAACAGGAAATTGTACAGGATACCCGAGGCAATCCCACCTAGTTCTATTTCCTTGATCTCTTCTAAGCAATGCAGGAAGGTCATCTCTCAGATGAGGAAGTTTGTCTTCTTCGTGATTCACTCTTAGAATAAGTGGAATATCACAGCCACATCCAAGGTCTCTATGACCAACCTCTCAACACAACAGAAGCAAGAAGATAAGGTCGTGGAAGAATAGTCGGATATCTTCTCCTCACCTACAGGGGTACCTCTGCACTGCCAGGTCAAGCACCCCATCAATATGACCCCCGACGCACCGCTGCCCAATGGGCCAGTCTATCATCACTCCTTGCTAGAGAATGATGAGATCAAGCGACAGATCCCATAACTGCTCCACAAGGGGTACATCCTCCATAGCTCATCACCTTTCGGGAGCCCAATCGTGCTGGTACAAAAGAAATATGGAACCTGGTGACTCTGTATTGATTACCGGGCTCTGAATAAAATCACAGTCAGAAACTGGTACCCGATTCCCTGAATTGATGACCTCCTTGATCAACTCATGGGGGCTAAATACTTCAGTAAGATTGATCTGAAGTCTGGCTACCACTAGGTCCCGATAGAACAGATAGATGTATGGAAGACTGCCTTCAAGTCAAAGGAATGCATTTTTGAATGGTTGGTCATGCCTTTTGGTTTGACAAATTCTCTAGCCACTTTCATGAGGATGATGGACGATATCCTGCGACCATTCACCAATACTTTTCTAGTGGTGTATCTGGATGACATTCTAATTTACAACAAGACTTAGGCCAAACACTTGCAGCATATTCAGCAGGTTCTGCACACCCTGCAGCAACACAAGCTATACGCCAACTTGGAAAAATGCTCCTTCGGCATGGGCAGGGTCCATTACCTGGGATACATCATTGATAAGCATGGCGTACATGTGGATCCAACCAAGATCCAAGTCATTCATGAATAGCCAGCCCCAACAACACTCACTGAGCTTCGAAGCTTCTTGGGCCTTGCCAATTTCTACCGCAGGTTCATGTTGGGATTCTCCCATATTGCATGGGCTCTCAGCCAAATAAACAAGGGTGGTGGTAAGGAAAAATTTGCGTGGGGCCAGCCCCAACAATAAGTGTTCGATGATTTGAAGTAGTTCTTGTGCTCAACCCCAATACTTTCACTACCAGACCTGCAACATCCCTTTGATATCGAGACAGATGCTTCAGACTATGTTGTGGGCACCATTCTCACTCAGCACAGCCACCCCGTGGCCTATCATAGTGAGACACTATTAGACATTGTCCGTAAGTACCCTGCCTATGACAAAGAAATGTGCTCCATTGTGAAAGCATGTCGCCAGTGGAGACATTACATTCTTGGGAAGGAGACAGTCATCCACACTGATCATAAGCCACTGCAGTTCATACAAACACAGGGAAAATTGCAGAATGATCGCCATCGAAAGTGGTCCACATACTTGCAGCAATTCCACCTCAACATCAAGTATAAAACATGAAGCACCAATTGCGTCGTTGATTTCCTCAGCAGGCTGCTAGTTGCGGCACTCACCACGGTGCTAGAATCTTGTATCCATGAGACATATGGATGGCCCCAACTCTATGAGACAGACCCTAAATTCTCCACCACCTACCAAATGTTGGGTGCAAATGCAGTTGTCGATAATTTCCATCTTCAAGATGGGTTGTTCTGTCGTCTGGGCCATATATGTGTTCCATCAAGTGAGCAAGCGAAGCTGATCTGGGAAGCCCACTACAATTGGGTGGCAGGACACTTCAGCGTTGAAAAGACAGTGGCGATGCTACATAAACATTTCTACCGGCCGAAACTTCGACAGGAGGTCAGCAAGTATATCAGGTCCTGCACTACTTGTGCTATTTCCAAACCCACCACTAAGAAACAAGGCCTGTACACCCCTCTTCCTACTCCTGACAGGCCATGGGAATCCATCTCAATGGACTACGTGTAAAGCCTCCCATCCACCAAGCGGGGAAATGACTGTGTTTTTGTGGTTGTGATCACTTTTCTAAGATGGCGATTCTGGTTGCCTGCAAGAAGAGCATCACAACAGAGGCCACTGCCAAGCTCTTCTTTGAACGAGTCTAGGTACATTTTGGAATCCCACAAACCATTGTCTCAAATCGGGATAGTTGATTTCTCAGCACATTCTAGTTGAGCCTCTGGTCACTGCTGGACACCAGGCTCACCAAATCCACGACCTTCCACCCCCAGATAGATGGCCAAACTGAGGTTGTAAATCGAATGATTGTGCATATCCTTCGCATGTATAATTCAAAGCATCCTCGCACATCGGATGAGAGCCTTCCCTATGTCTAGCATAGATACAACTGAGCCCTACATAGCTCAACCGACCATAACCCCTTTCAAGTGGGGTCGGGATTCCACCCATTGAGTCCCATAAATGTTGCACTTACCCTTGCGGTCACCTCGACCGACTCATCTCCTCCTCCAACTGAAGCTAACAAAGCCACCTGGTTCATTGAGTGGATCCAACACATCTTCCAATAGGTTCAAGATATCCTACAGAAGTCCAATGACAAGTACAAGCAACACCATGATCAACATCGAGTGCCACATAAGTTTTAGGTGGGTGACAAAGTTTGGTTGCACTTGCAGAAAGAACGCCTTATAGGACCCCATCAGAAGCTTCACCCACTTTGTTATGGGTGGTACACTATCACCAAGTCCATGGGGGATAATGATTTTGATCTCAACATTCCTCCTTTCCTTGGCCTACACCCAGTGTTCAACGTGGATCTCCTTCGCCCTTATTTCCCACCATTATTGGACACCTCGGAAGTCACAGAACAACTGACACCAACAGAGCTCAACCCCGACTACATACAACATGAATCCAATGATCAGATTGTGGACAGATAGATCAAGGGCACTCGACAACAAAGGATCCAGCTTTATCAAGTCGTGAAAGCAGGGTAGCTCCTGCACCAAGGAAAGTGTCTCACCCGGGGCCAAATTCAGCAGAAATTTCCTCATATGATGGGGGACCTCAATGCAATGGATACCATTGCTTCCTAAGGAGGGAGAATTTATCTATATGGATATCAGTGGCCACCCACCTTTTCCAGCTATCTCAAAACAATTTTCTGACAATTTTGGCAATTTACTATTTTTAGCAGTTTTAACTTCCGGGGCCATTTTGAGGGCCTAAATGAAGGTTTTTCAGGATTGATCTCCTCAATGATATCCAAAGGCGTGATTGAGCCCCCAAAATTAATCTCCTTGGCGATAAATTTCTAACGGGCTATCACACTCCTAAAATGGATATCATATGCAAAAGTTACGACCCTGGGAAGTTGATGTACTAACTTACCCAAACGGGGCCCACATGACTTTTGGCGCTTCGTCTCCTAGGGTTAGGTTTTTGGATGTCTAGGGTTTTTGGCATTCTTGATTATTGTGAAAATTTCTTCAAAGACTCATTGTAACTTTCTTCTTGTGAATGTGCACTTCCATCACATCTCTTCTCGGAGATAAGCCGCCACCATTCCAGCAAGCTTGTTTTCGCTGCATTTTACAGTTTCAACTTATTTCGTTATTGAATAGAAAACTAGTTTTACCGTATCTATGTTATTTTGTGTTAAGCACCTGTTAATAATCTGTATTCATTTCGTTCTGCTCATAAAATCTGGATCAATTCCTCTCGAGGAGGTTTCAGGATATGCTATTGTGGAGGAACAATTACCACTGGCTCAGAATTAGGAAAATGAGAATGTCCTAGTCTCTCCTTCTGATAGCAGTGTCCAACTAGAGGAGTTTACTTCTTTGAACATGAAGAATGATAAGGGTAATAGGTGTTTGTATCCATAGGATATCGATAACATGATAGAAGCAAAGAATACTCCTGGAAGGTTTTGAGATGAACAACTGCATTTGTTTTTTTACCTACAAAGGGATATGGCGGAACAACAATTCCATTAAGAGATTATGGAAGAAAAAATAATGGATCTGTATAAATCACTATCATGTCCACAACCAAGCCAACACTATCCATAATGTCATCATCAATGTGCCTTTGCTCCAGTATAGCCAGATTCTCCTCGGTGCGATGGAAGTAGTGCTCCTCTCGGCGTTTTATTAAACCTTCCAACTATGTTTTTTGTTTATCAACTTATCTTAGTTTATCTAGTTTTCATATTTCCTATGCATCTAGGATTGTTTTGTAGACAATGTAGTAGTATTGTAAATTTCCATTTTGGCCTAGAGGGAAAACTTTTGAAGACTTTTAATACATTGTGTTGGAGTTGGTTTTCATTTTTGGTAGCTTCAACACCAGGTCAATTGTTATGTATTTGAAACTTAGTTCAATGAAGGTAATATAAATCCCTAACTTGCAAAAAAAAGGTAGCATGCCGATGCATTTTTTTCAATACCACATTAGTGCATTTTCACAAGAACAACATTGAAAAAAAGAAAACCTTCACTACAACCTCCACCTGCCCAAAGTTTTTTAGTTAAATGGAACATCCACTAAAACCTTTGCAACCAATAGAGGAGGTTGTAGTGGAGGTGTTTTTGAATTTTTTTCCAAATTTTGTAACACTAAAAACCTTCGCAAAAACCTCCACTAGAAGGTGTTCTTCTTGTACTATTTATAAGGTCCAAACCTTATCACTAATTGAGGGTTGATTCAGTCAAAACCCTACCCCTAGATGGCTATCAGACTATGTTAAATACCAGGATACTAGGAGGAAAAGGGGTTCCATTATTTTGCATTGTATCTTATTTCATAGTTGAGCATAACTAAGAGGAGGAGGAGGATTTTGTACTAGTCATTTAGGGCACAGTGTCAAAAGGAAATTCCATAGTGAGTTCCCATTTCTTTGTATGTACATTTTATAACTGAACAAAAGAGAGAAGAGCATAGGCCTCACCTTCTAGTTGTGATTTCTCATGTATTGGGTTTCCCAGGTCAAATATTGAATTAATTTGTGTGGATGGTGTGTATTTTGTTCTTGTTATCTAATTTTTGTATTTCAATTATTTCTTAAATTCATTCCAAACTAGTAACTAATTAATATGGGATCTAAGGAAATGAATTTACAAAAATATAGTAGTTTAGAATAGTTTAATATTTATTATGACAAACTGTTCCAATGAAATATCCATCGAATTTTATGGATCATATTGGTATTAGAGCCGGTTTCTTTGGGGTATTTGTGGGAAGTTTTAGGGATCCAAGAATCTATTTAAGAAAAAAGTCACAAAATCCTAGCCATGGTTGAAAAATCTGTTCATAATAACCCTTGAGATCCAACACAGGAGAGATTTGTGAGGTTGGAAGAGAAAGTTGTTGACATATTTAACAATATGTCTCTCCTCATGGAGTCTCTAGTAAGAAATCTTAGACTGTATGAAGATCCTGGAGGCTCTAACTATGAAATAAGATCAGAAGGGAAATCGGGAGATAATGAAGACCAAAAAAAGGAGTCCAGGAAAGAGCCCAAGAAAGAGAAACCCAGTTCGACTGTCATTAACCCTTCACAGTGCCTATTCAATATGGAAAGGAAAGTGGACATAAATCCATAATAAGGTGATATCAATGCATTTAAATTGAATCATTGGTTGTGTAGAAGTTTATTTCAACATTAACCACATAGATGAGGATAAAAATATATCATTTTCCAGATTGAATTTAGAGGGACATTATTTAACCTGTAGGAAAAGTCACACAAAGACACTTAGGCTAGAGGGTGATCCACCAGTGCCTAAGTGGAAGGATTTAAAAACCCTCATTAAGTTCCAATTCTATCCTATTGGGTATGTAGAGGACCAATGGATCCATTGGCATTACTTCAGGAAAAGGCATGGCTAGAGTGTACAAGAGTACACAAATGAGTTCAAAGAGATGGCCATCATCCTTGGTATCTCTCCCAAGAAACCAGATGTACTCCTCAAGTATATGGGGGGTCTACATAGTCGTATACGAGAGTAATTGATGATTTTAAATACAATTACAATGGATAAAGAATGTGTGGAGGAATACTATATAGAAAAAATAGGCCACGAGAAAGGGAATCTAAGTGGTTCCAAGCAGAAAGAGTAGTAGGAAGATTCCAAGGAGGGGAAAAATAAGTGGAAGGGAAGGAGGATAAGAAGATGGAAACCAATGCACATTATTAAAAGGATCCCAGAAACCATTGTAACCATTGCAATATCAATGGCCACACTAAGGAAAAGTGTTTGAAACTACATCTAGAGTTGAACCCAAAGAACTGAAAGAAGGATGCGAAGAAAAATAATCTTATAGACATGTATTCAAAAAATCAAGTCGAAATCATCTTTGATGTGGATGGTAATACACATCAATGTAGAAGGAGGTGAATCTGAGTATCCTTCATGACCAAGAAGAGAAGGAGATGACCAAAATCTTCCACATCAAGATCCAGGTCAAGAAGACCAATATAGATGCTCTGTTCAACTCCAATTCACATGATAATATCATAGAATTGGATTTGGTTAGAAATATTGGATTGGAGGTTCGTTATCATCCTAGACCCTATCCATTGGGTTGGGTAAAAAAGGATTCAAATATTAAGGTAACTAAATAGTGTAAGACTAATTTTTTTGTAAGTGTAGACTTTATTGATGAAGTGGTGTTGGATGTATTTCCCCTGGACATGTGTGGTGTAGTATTTGGGATCCCCTACATGTATATGAGGAATGAAATATTCATGTGAAGAGACAACTAGTACCTCTTGATCAAGGATGGGAAGTCCTACATAATCAATGAACACAAAGGTAAATCGAATATCTCACTGGTAAGTTCCAACCAACCCAAGAAGTTGATTAGTTCTAGTGAGAAATATATTTTACTTTTATTAAGAGAAAATTAGTCTAATTATGAGTCAATAATGTTGATAGTATGGTATCTGCAGGAGGTATCAACCTCCATGTGTAACCTATGACTATATTAGAATATTCTGGAAGCTAGAGAAACCCTAAACAAATGTGTAGAAACCCTAGAAGACAAGTCGACTCAATAAGAATTAATATTAAAGTATTATCCTAAAAAATGAAAGTCGACCTACATAGGTGACAAAGAGAACTATAAATGGATGGAACTTGAGCTCATTTGGACACACTCTCACTCACAAGATCACACAATATAAAGTGGTGTGAAAGTCTGGAGGAGGAGTGCAACTGCAATGACTGCTGCTGGGTATTGGTCTTGGTTTTCGGTTTTGGGAATTTATGCTTGGTGCGCTATCTTTGGAGAAAGGTGTTTTATCTCTTGGTTATTTGTTGGGTCCAATATTGCTTCTAGAATAATTCTATCTAAGGTTATGGTGCTCAGGGGTGGTTGTGTTCCTGTGGTTGGGTGACAATATTATGATATTGTCTATGGTTAAACGAGCACATCTTAACAGGTTATGGGCCCACACCACCTTCAAGACAGTATAACCACTAGAAGTAGTGTGGTAGTTCTTTGTTAATCTCATTGTGGCACAAGTTGCAGTTGTAGCTAGGGTTTCTGATTGTGCAACTGCATCAAACCCTAACCTAACCTTTTGGGCACTTCAAGAGAGATGTTTAGCATAATTCCTAGACATTCTAGTGTGCCTTAGCCTATCACACCTCTTGGTACTCTCAGCTAGCAAAAAGTCCAGGTTGAATTTTTGGGTGAAAGTCAAAGTTTTATTGGTCAAAGCCAAAGTCAAAGGAATTCATGACTTACTCCATGAAATCAGAGAATAATTTATAAGGAGATTAAGACTTCAGAGCATGGAAGACAAGGATTGAACTCATCCTTGCCAAGAACAAATTTTTAGATATCGTGAAGGGAAAGATTGTGGAACCACAAGTTGAAGCAGGAAAAGAGGTTGAACCCCATAATGTTGCAATGATGGAGAATTTCAAGGATAATGACATCAAATCTATGAGTATCATTTTGGACTCTATCAAATATCACTTGATACCCTACATATCCAATCTTGTCTCATCCAAGAAGATGTATGATGCCCTAACTAACGTTTTTGCAGTCAGAAATATTGAACAAGTGATGAGTCTGAAGAATGAGCTTCGTGACACAAATATGACTAATAATGACATTATAGGCTCATACTTTGTAAGTATTTCTCAGTTGAGAGATAAACTACAATCCATTGAAGAAGTTATTCTAGAAAAAGAAATTGTGAATATTGAACTTAATGGTCTCTCTAGATCATGGGATGCATTTGTTACAAGCATGCACACAAGGAAGGAGTTTTCAATGCTTGAATAACTTTGGACATGTTTCTGAAAAGAAGAGAAAAGTGTAGATTTTAACCTTGTACAATATTTACCGCAAACATATTTTCAGTAAAAGAACAAAAAAGATACAATGGAAAATACAAACATTACAAAGAAAAATTTCCCCTGGAAACCCAAACCGGGAAAACCGACATATTCTATATTCATTCATAGTGTTACATTGTTTACAATACAATATACAAATAGGATCCAACGACATCCAAAAACCTAACCCAATGAATTGGATTAGTCAACAACCCTAATTTCTTAACCGGAAATACAAAACCATCGGAAAAAACCCTGTGCCAAAAACCCTCCCAAAAATGTGACACGTTTCTCAAGGAAAAACAAATTCAAACCCCGTACGCACCCGACACAACACAGACACTACTACTCGTGAAAATAATATAACACATACCCAACATTATCCCACTTGTTTTTTTCTTTGCATACAGGGGGTTACATGGTTACATACTCAACAATCCAGGGCAACAATGCCCATGGATCCTCTACACCAAGAGAACTTCTCAGTGCTCATAGATTTTTTTAATGAATCTGCAACATTCTTCAAAGTGTCCACCTTCATCAACAATACTTTCTTTTCTTCAACCATGTCTCTCACAAAGTGATGTTGAATATCAATATTCTTTGTCTTTGAATGATAAGTCGAGTTCTTCGCCAGAAAAAATGCACTATGACTGTCACAATCTATCCTTACAGATTGTTGTACCAACCCAATACATGAACACAATATTTGTAACCACATTGCTTCCTTACTTGCATGAGTGGTTGCCATGTATTCAACTTCTGTAGTTGAAAGTGCCACTACAACTTGTCTTTTGCTCATCCAACTTATTGCTCCTCCATACAGGTTAAACCCATACCCACTTGTAGATATCCTATGATCCAGATCTCCAGCCCAGTATCCATCCACAAAGCCATGTATATCCACCACTCTGTCCAATATCGGTCTTCATTTGTAGCGCAATCCATAGCTAGAAGTTCCACGCAAATACCTGAAATCCATTTTTACTGTTGTCCAATGCTCCTTCCCTAGTTTTGACATATACATGCTCAAAACTCCCACTGCATGTGCAATGTACGGTCTAGTACAGACCATTGCATACATCAAACTACCAACTGCACTCACATATGGAACACAAGACGTGTCCTCCTCCTCTTCCTGTGTCTTGGGAAACTGATCCACAGATAACTTTACACCAACATGAATAGGAACCTTGACTGGTTTACATTCCTACATATTAAACCTCTGCAATATTGTCTCGACATATTTTCTCTGATTTAACCATAGTTTCCTCTTTTTCCGATCTCTTTTAATTTCCATGCCCAAAATGAAATTTGAAGCACCGAGATCCTTCATGTCAAATTTAAAGGATAATTGAGTTTTCACATATTGGATAATCTCCTTGCTGTTTCCTATCAACAACATGTCATCCACATACAAGACCAAATAAATCAAATGATCACCAATTAATTTAAAATACACATAGTGATCCTCTTTGCTTCTTGTGAAGCCAAGTCCCAACATAAAAGTATCAATTTTTTGATACCACATCCTTGGTGATTTTTTTAAACCATACAGGGACATTTTCAGCTTGCATACCAACTCTTTCTTTCCCTTCACAGCATAGCCTTATGGTTGCTTCATATAGATTTCTTCTTCCAGATCCCCATGTTGGAATGTTGTCTTCACATCCATCTGTTCTACTTCAAAATCAAATGCAACAATAATAGATAATAGAAATATTATAGAGGTTAAATTGGCAACATGAGAAAAAATATCACCAGAATCAATTCCCTCAACCTAACAATAACCCTTTTCTACTAACCGAGATTTGTGTTTATCCACTTTTCCTTCTGCATTCAACTTATTTTTAAATACCCATTTTCTACCAATGGGCTTTCTTCGAGTCAGAAACTCCACTAGATCCCAAGCCTCATTCTTATCCAAGGCTTCCATTTCTTCATCCATGGCCCTTTTCCAGAGATTTCCATCCTCTAAATCCACTGCCTCCCTGACAGTTCTAGGATCATCATCAGTAATAGATAAGGAAAAATTTGAGTGGAAATCATATGGAGTATACCTTTCTAGTAGTGGCGCAGATCCCCGACCCTCGGGCCAAGATCTGCTCAGGATCGTTCTAAAATTCCCTTGAGCCTAAATGGCTCCTTTGATTCCTGCTGGAATCTCCAACGAATCCACATGTCCTTTGTAAAAACTTTCCCTATGTAACTTGACACCAGGCGCAAGATTTTCCTTCTCCAATCGATCACGACCTTGTCTTAACGCAAGCTTCTTTCACAACTCGTGTGTTTGCGAGTCGAAGACCCTCAACTTTTTTTCACCAAATGCCGATATCCGAGGTGTGATGGGGTATGGCTCCTTTCCTTATTAGCACCCTCCACACATAACCGTCGGCTAGGGATAAGTACTAGCGCCTCTCGCAACTCGCAACCTCGGGAGTTGGAGTGTCAAAATTTGGCATTCTCCCTTTGCGAAACCCCGAGAGGCGATGGTTGACTTCCTTTTCACACTTCTCGCAACTCGAAATATCGCGAGTTGGAGTGTTGAGCCTTCATGCTCCTCCTTTGCAAAAACCCGAGAGGCGATGGGTCAACTATGGGTTGACTCCTTCAATGCGGCGAGTACATGCCACCTGTCACCACTTATGCTTTTCTCTGGGGGTTAGTTGTTCACGCCACTTGTCAACCTTGCGGTCCCCACTTGACAGATGTGTCGTGCATTCACACGATCCCTCGGCTCTTGGCACTTTGCGATCTTGCTCGTTGAAAAGAACCTCTTTCAACCCCCGAGTCTCCGATACGTGATAGCTCTGCGGGATTATGATCCAATGGTTCTCCCGTGCCTTGGATCCAATGGTTGTTCCTGCTCCTCGCTACTCAGAAGTTCGTGCAACCAAAGAATTTGGTCTGCCCTCCGGACTCACGAACCCCGATTTATCGAAATGATCCTGACGGCTCCACTCTCATGATCAACGATCCACGTTGAGTCTTACCTCCCGAAGGGTGGATTCATCCAACACTTAACCTCCTTGCAGCTTCACTGAATCTCACAGTCCTCACGACTTCGTGAGTTCTCCAAAGAGAATTTCAACCGCTCGTTTCTTCCTTGAAGACTTCTACGAAATGAACCAGTGTTCCTTGTTTGAATTTGCCTTCTGTAAAGCGACTTCGCTCTGTCTCAATTTTAAGTAGTTTGATTTATGCCTTCCTTTGAAGTGTTCAAAGGTGTTATCCCTCCTGAGATTTTACTTGTAAACTCAAGTCTCTAAAAGGACTCTTGCACGCACTCCTTGCGGAAATATTTCAAATACTCCTGGGTATTTGATCTTTCGACTCTGTGCACTCCCTGCAACAACAGTCCTTCAACTCTCCCCTTGGTTGATAAGTTCTAAGCTTTCAACCAGCCTGCGCACACCTTGCATGGATTTTGTGATTCACTTGCACTTCTGCTGGAATGAGAACAACGGTATCCCTCCTGAGCTTTCAGAGATAAACTCTGAAACCCTGTCAATGCACTCCTTGCGGACGTTTCACTGCACTCCTTGTAGGAACTTCTCTCACTCAGGAAGAGAAACAATTGAAACAAATTCTCTCTCTCTCTCTCTCTTTCAGACTTAAAACATTCAACATGAAATCATACATACATAGCATAGCCTCATAACAAATGCATAACAGAGAGAATAAAACCACCATAAGCATACCATTCACCATGTATAAACAGAAAACATCATATCACCATGAAATCTGATTCAAAGCTTCTTATATTAATTCAAGCTCCTGTACATGGGTCTTTCTCTACAACTCTCTGCTACAGCTCTATGCTAATGTTCTAATGATACAATAATACAAAGATGAGAGTGTCTATATCTGTTTTCCCTCCTGCTCTTCTAAACTGTCTAATCTATAATTCAAATCTACCTAATTTCATTAATTGGTCTTAAATGCCTTTTACATTTGACAGATGAGAGAAAATCGCTCACGATCTATTTACAATAGCCAGATATAAATGCAAGTACACTTCTAGCTACTACATTAATATCCACTTCTTAATATTTCAAAAACATTTCAAAATGTGGAAAATGTGTGCTGCGCTTTTCCCAGCTAGCTTTTTTCTTTCACGCTCGCTTGGCTGCTGGAGATGCTCCTGCATCATACTCCCTCGCTTGAAAATTTTCATGAACTCCTATTCATGAGCTCTTGCATGGTCTACCCATGCTTTTGAATTTCTACTTCATCTTCCCAGCTGGCATCTTCAACTGGATGTCCCTTCCATTTGACCAAGTATTCAAAATACTCTTTTCTTCTGGTCTTCCGGTTGACTCTCTTGTCAATTATACTTTCCATCTGTGGCTTTTAAGCTACATGCATTTGGCTTTTCCGGTTGACTCTCTTGTCAATTATACTTTCCATCTGTGGCTTTTCAGCTACATGCATTTGTTTTGTCCATTGAACTTCTTTCTGTTCATCTTCCGCTCCTTCTTCTTCAGCTCTGTAAGGGTACAAATCCATAACATTGAATATCGGTGAGATTCCGATCCCATCGAGTAATTCAATCTCATATGCATTTTCCCCAAATTTCTTTATGACCTTGCATGGTCCAATATTTTTCATCTTCAATTTGTTATATGTTCCCCTTGGGAACCTCTCCTTCCTCAGATGTGCAAGAATCATATCACCAACTTCAAATTGAAGTTCTCGCCTGTGTTGATCTGCTCTGCGCTTGTATTCTTGATTTGAATTCTGCAACCGCTCCTTAATTCGGCTATGAAGCTCCTTCATTGCTTCTGCAAAGTCCTCTACACTAGCACTTTTGAATTCATTTTGTTCCGAATCTTTCAATTCAAAAACTCCCCTTGGTTGCATTCCATATACAATCTGGAATAGACTCTGCCCTGTGCTTTTGTTGAGTGAATCATTGTAAGCAAATTCCGCCTATGGTAGAATGTGATCCCATTGACTGTGGTGTTCAGTCACTAAGCTCCTCAACAAATATCCCAAGCTCTTGTTCACGAATTTTGTTTGCCCATCCGTTTGAGGATGATATGCTAAGATAAAAGACAAACTTGTCCCCAGCTTCTTCCATAAGTTCCTCCAGAAATGTCCTATGAACTTGGTATCTTGATCAGAAACAATACTCCTTGGTAAGCCGTGAATTCTGACGACTTATTTGAAAAACAGGTTCACAATATGAGTTGCGTCACTGGTTTTCTGGCACGGTATAAAATGTACCATCTTGGAAAATCTGTCGACTACCACAAAGATCGAATCATAGCCTCTCCGTGTTCTTGGCAGTCCCAATATGAAATCCATGCTCACTGCGTCCCACAACCTTTTTGGTATGGGTAATGGCTGATATAACCTTGTGTTCTTCCTTTTCCCTTTTGTGTGCTGACAAATCCTTCATCTGTCCACAAATTTCTTAACATCTGTCCTCATTCCTGGCCAAAAATATGAGCCATTCAACTTTGAGAATGTCTTATCATGACTGAAGTGTTCGACCAATCCTCCACTTTGTTTTTCCTTCAACAAATTCTCCCTCATGGAGCATTTTGGAATACATAGTTGATTGCCCCTGAATAATAATCCATCCTGGATCATATACTCAGTCCATTGGCTTCTATCCCTGATAATTGGATTCTCATATGCCTCATATGCTTCCTTAAAATCTGGGTCATCCCTGTACATTTCTTTGAGGTTATCAAAACCCAAAGTTTTGACTCTGAATTCCTGCATAAGCAAACATTTCCTTCTCAAAGCATCAACAACTTTGTTAGTAGTTCCAAAAATATGCTTAATCACAAAAGTAAAATTCTGCATGTATTCAACCCATTTAGCATGATTTTGGTTCAACTTCTCCTGTTGAGTCACAAATTGTAAAGCGTGATTATCACTGTACAAAACAAACTCTTTGGGGACCAAATAGTGTCTCCATTTCTTCAGTGCTTGTATGATTGCATAGAATTCTTTGTCATATGTTGAGTATTTGACCTTCGCTTCATTCAGCTTCTCACTGAAATATGCGATCGCCATATCGTCTTGGCTCAAGACCGCTCCAATTTCAAATCCACTCACATCACACCTAACCTGGAATGTCTTGTTAAAATCTGGCAAAACCAAAATTGACTGCTCAGTGATCTTTTTCTTCAGCAGGTTGAAACTATTCTCTGCTTCTTCTATCCAGTGAAAATATTTATGTCTTTTCTTCACCGTATCCATCATTGGTGTGCTAATTCCACTAAAATTTTGGATGAATTTCCTATATAAACTAGCCAAAGCATGGAAGCTTTGTACTTCAAACACACCTTTCGATGATGGCCAATTCTTAATCGCATTCACTTTTTCCGGGTCCATTTCCAGCTCATTTGCATAGATAACAAAACCCAAATAAATGAGTTATGTCCTCATAAATGATGATTTCTTCATGTTTATCAGCAATTTCTCTTGCTGTAATCTTCTCATCACTATAGCTAAATGTTTTAAGTTCTCTGCTTCTGTTTTGCTGAAAATTAATATATCGTCAAGATATATAATGACGAATTTTCCTATGAAATCCTTCAGGACTTCATTCATCAATCTCATGAAAGTACTGGGTGCATTAGTTAAGCCAAATGGAATAACAAGCCATTCATACATCCCCTCATTCATCTTGAATGTTGTCTTCCATTCATCACCTTCTCTCATTCTAATTTGATGATATCCACTTTTCAAATCAACCTTTGAAACAAACTTGGCTCCACTCAAGAAATCCATCAAATCGTCCATCCTTGGTAATGGAAATCTGTATCTGATGGTAATCTTATTGAATGCCCTTGAGTCTGTACACATTCTCCAACCTCCATCTTTCTTTGGGATGAGCACTATTGGAACAGCGCATGGACTCAAGCTCTCTCCAACCAATCCTTTGTCCATTAAATCCTGGACCTGCCTCTTAACTTCCTCATTCTCCTGCGGCGTCAACCTGTATGCGGATTTGTTTGGAAAACTGGCTCCAAGTATAAGATCGATATGATGGCTTATACTCTTGATAGATGGCAACGAACAAGGTAGTTCGTCCACTACTATATCAGTGAACTCTTCCAACAATTCCTAGATTTCTTCTAGAAAATCATCTATCCTTGTACTGGTCAAAACAATTTTGGGCTTCCTGACCACAATAAATTGTGTGTCTCCCTTCTTCTTAACCTCATTAAGAATTTCCTTCCCACTCATGAGAAGTACAGTGTTTCTCATCCCTGTTTTCACCTCTTTATCCTTAATCGGAAACAACATGTGAGTCCTACCATTTTTCTCTAGGGTGTACGTGTTCTTTCTCCCATCATGAACCATGTTTCTATCATATTGCCATGGTATACCCAACAATAGATGACAAACATCCATGGGAATGACATCAAATAATATTTCATCCTTATATCCTCTTATTTTAAATTCAACTAAACATTGTTTAGTGACATTTACCTGATGTCCTTTTTGTAGCCACAAAACTTTGTATGGGCTTGGATGTACAACAGTCTCTAGCTCCAGCTTTTCTACCATCTTTGTAGATACGAGATTTTTTGTGATACTGTTGTCCACTATGACCTTACATACCCTGTCTTTGGTTTTGCAAGCAGTCCGAGACAGACTGTTTCTTTGGGCTGGGTTCTCTGCCTCTTTCTCCGGCTTCAAGAGAACTTTCCTCATCATTAAGGATCTTCCACCCTCACTGTCTTCTGCCTCAACATTCCATCCTTGAGCTTCGGCAACGTGAGTCTCACCACCATATTTCTTCCAATCTGGACACTCATAGGATTTATTTCCTATTTTTCCACAGACAAAGCACTTCACTTCACCTCCTCTACCTCTTCCTCTTCCTCTGGCTCGAGGAAACGTATTTCTATCAGCATACTGCCCTCTCTATGAGCTTCCTCCTCTCTCATGTTGAGTTTGAGGTTTCTTTCCCTCTTCTTTAGGCTTATGAGTCTTGTCTTGGGCAATTGTTTTGCCTCTGGCTTGACTTCTATCTCGGCCTCTTTGACCTTGCTTCTGGCTCAACTTTTCTTCAGCCTTCAGAGCCATATGATAAGCATATTCCATAGTCCAAATGGTCATCATGCTCATCTCATATTGAATGTCATATTATAGAACATTCATGTACCAGGCCACCTTTTCATAATTGCTTTCCCGATGACCTGCTCTGATGTTTATCTTGTAGAATTCTTCAGTGTATTCTTTCACTGACATCAACTTCTGTCTCAAATTCTGCATCCTCTGAAATAGAGTGATTTGATAATCCTTGGGTATGAATTTGGATTTCATCTTTGCAACCATTCTATCCCAACTCTTGATTTTCTGCTTTCCCTTGCAGCATCTGTCTGCCTGCAATTCATCCCATCATAGTGCTACATGCCCTTTAAGTCTAGTGACGACATGTTTGACTTTCTTTTCCTCCTCGACATCCTCATAATCGAAGTATTTGTCTAGAGCTCTAATACAGTCTAGAACTTCTTCAACATCTAAGTTTCCTTCATACACTGGAATGTCCATTTTCGCTCTGGCACCTATCCTTGCAACAACCCTGAATAAGCATTCATCCACAACATCTTCAACTACGACTACTTCTCCTTCATTTCCAGCTTCATTTTCACTTTCAGACTCGCTGATATCCCCAACGTCCACTATGCGTCTCTGTGTTGTCTCCATGGCATCAAGCCTAGCATGTAATTCACACATTTCTCTTTCCACTGTTGGATCAGGCATTGGCATCGGCCTGTCTCTTCTTCTTGGCAGCATGGATGTAAAATGTTCCCCTGTTCTCTATGCTACAGAAAGAAAAGAACTTGTTCTGTGCTCTCATACCACACTTGATGCGTATCAGACTACTCCTTTTCCTCTAGCTTACTCTGCCTGAAATATACAGACAAAATCAATCTCTGATACCACACTTGGTGCAGATCCTCGACCCTCGGGCCAAGATCCGCTCAGGATCGTTCTAAAATTCCCTTGAGATGAAATGGCTCCTTTGATTCCCACTGGAACCTCCAATGAATCCACAGGTCCTTTGTAAAAACTCTCCCTATGTAACTTGACACCAGGCACGATCTTTTCCTTCTCCAATCGATGACGACCTTGTCTTAATGCAATAATCTTTCACAACTCACGTGTTCACGAGTTGAAGACCCTCAAATTTTCTTCACCAAACGCCGATACCCAAGGTGCGATGGGGTTTGGATCCTTTCCTTGTCAGCACCCTCCACACGTAACCGTCGGCTAGGGCTAAGTACTAGCACCTCTTGCAACTCGCGACCTCGCGAGTTGGAGTGTCAAACTTTGGCACTATCCCTTTGCGAAACCCCGAGAGGCGATGGTTGACTTCCTTTTCTCACTTCTCGCAACTCGTAATCTCATGAGTTGGAGTGTTGAGCCTTTGTGCTCCTCCTTTGAGAAAACCTGAGAGGCGATGGGTCAAATATGGGTTGACTCCTTCAATGCGGTGAGTATATGCCACCTGTCACCACTTATGATTTTCTCTAGGGGTTAGTTGTTCACGCCACCTATCAACCTTGTGGTCCCCACTTGACAGATGTGTCACGCATTCACACAAGCCCTCGACTCTCGGCACTTCACGATCTCGCTCATTGAAAAGAACCTCTTTCAACCCCCGAGTCTCCGATACACTATAGCTTTGTGGGGTTCTGATCCAATGGTTCTCCCGTGCCTTGTATGCAATGGTTGTTCCTTCTCCTCACTACTCAGAAGTTCGCACAACCAAATAATTTGGTCTGCCCTCCAGAATCACGAACCATGATTTGCCGACTTGATCCTGACGACTCCACTATCACGATCAACAGTCCACGTTGAGTCTTACCTCCCGAAGGGTGGATTCATCCAACACTTAACCTCCTTATAGCTTTGCTGAATCTCATGGTCCTCACGACTTCGTGAGTTCTCTAAAGAGAATTTCAATCGCTCGTTTCTTCCTTCAAGACTTCTATGAAATGAACCAGTGTTCCTAGTCTGAACTTGGCTTCTATAAAGTGACTTCACTCCGTCTCCCTTTTAATTATTTTGATTTCTGCGTTCCTTTGAAGTGTTCAAAGGTGTTATCCCTCCTGAGCTTTTACTTGTAAACTCGAGTCTCTAAAAGGACTCTTGCATGCACTCCTTGCAACAGTATTTCAAATACTCCTGGGTATTTGATCTTTTGACTATGTGCACTCCCTGAAACAGAAGTCCTTCAACTCTCCCCTTGGTTGATAAGTTCTAATCTTTCAACCAGCCTGCACACACCTTGCACGGCTTCTGTGATTCACTTGCACTTCTGCTAGAATGAGAACAACGGTATCCCTCCTAAGCTTTCAGAGATAAACTCTGAAACCCTGCCAATGCACTCCTTGCGGACGTTTCACTGCACTCCTTGGAGGAACTTCTCTCACTCAGGAAGAGAAACAATTGAAACTCATTCTCTCTCTCTCTCTCTCTCTCTCTTTCAGACTTCAAACATTCAACATGAAATCATACATACATAGCATAGCCTCATAAAAAATTCATAACAAAGAGAATAAAACCACCATAAGCATACCATTCACCATGTATAAACATAAAACATCATAACACCATGAAATCTGATTTAAAGTTCTTATATTAATTCAAGCTTCTTTACATGGGCCTTTCTCTACAACTCTCTGCTACAACTCTATACTAATGTTCTAATGATACAATAATACAAAGACGAGGGTGTCTATATCCGTTTTCCCTCCTTCTCTTCTAAACTGACTAATCTATAATTCAAATCTACCTACTTTCATTAATTGGGCTTAAATGCCTTTTACATTTGACAGATGAGAGAAAATCGCTCACGATCTGTTTACAACAGCCAGATATAAATGCAAGTACACTTCTAGCTACTACATTAATATCCTCTTCTTAATCTTTCAAAAGCATTTCAAAATGTGGAAAATGTGTGTTGCTCTTTTCCCAGCTGGCTTTTTTCTTTCACGCTCGCTTCGCTGCTGGCAATGCTCCTACATCAAGTAGCCTTCTTTCTCAAATCGATCTCCTCAATATTGGAGTATGATGATCCTCTTCTTCTGATTCTTGTTCTTCTATAGATTTTGATTCATCATCCTTTAAATCAAACTCTATTTTCTCTAGTTCTTCCTTACTTGGTAGGACTTCTTGTTTAACAACATCCTTCATTTCTCTAAATGCCACATCTCAGTTATACACTACCTTCTTAGTTTCTCGGTTCCAAAGCTTATAACCTTTGAGACCATATTTATATCCAATAAAGATACACTTTCCAACCTTTTTATCTAGCTTACTCTTGTTTTCCTTTGGAACATGAACATATGCATCATAGCCAAATAAATTGAGATGTGTGAGATAAGGTTCCTTACCAGTCCATACCTCTTGTGGATTATTGTCATCGAATGTTGATGAGGGTGATATGTTGACCAGGTAACTTGCAGTAACCACTACCTCTGCCCAGAATACTTTCCCTAACCCGACAGCACTGAGCATGCACCTTTCTTTTTCCATCAACATCTTGTTCATCCTTTCTACAAATCCATTCTACTGAGGTGTATATGGAGTAGTATTCTTCCTTTCTATACCGCACTTCTTACAAAATTATTCAAATTCATGCTCGCAGAACTCTCCGCCATTATCTGTCCTCATCACTTTAATTCTTTTCTCTGTTTGATTCTCAACAAGATCCTTAAACTCTTTAAACTTGTCAAAGACTTCAGATTTCTTCCTGAAGAAATATATCCAAGTATTCCTCGAGAAGTCATCTATAAATGAGACATAGTACACAAATTTTCTTAATGATGGGACCGATACAGGTCCAAAAACATCACTGTGAACTAGTTGTAAAATTCCTTCTGCCCTTGTTTCACCAAAAGGGAATCTTACTCGATTTTGCTTCCCATATACACAATTTCCAAATAAATAAAAATCCAGAGATGAATTAGACATAACTTCAACCATACCTTTACCATGTAGTAGTCAAAGACCCTTCTCTTTATATGCCCTAGTCTTTGATGCCACAACATAACCTTTTCTCCAGAGACTATAGGAGTTCTTTCTTCTTCAACTCTAATATCAGTAACAATGGAACTATTAAACTCATCACTAATAGCAATTCCTTGCATCTTATACAGAGTTCCAAACTAAACTCCCTTCAACAACACCATTTCTCCTCGAACCATCCTGCAGGTTTCCTTTTCAAATATTATTTTTACCCCTGCATCGTCCATTTTTCTTACATAAATCAAATTTCTAGCCAAACCTGGGATGTGAACAACACCAGGCAGTTTTCTAATCCTTCCATCTATGAGCCTCAAATTGACTTTTCCTCGTCCTATGGTTCTGGTTTTCGAATCATCACCTAAGAAAAAAATACCTCCATCATACCTTTCATATTCACAGAACCACTCCCTGTGGGGAGTCATATGAAAGGATGCACCTGAGTCAACCAACCATTCATCATGATCTTCATGTGTGATTGAATAATCCAAGTACACATCCACTCCTTCTTCCTTGGAGGTATTTTCTTATGTAGAAGGAGATTCTTCATATCCCTTTGTTTTCTCAACTTTGGATCTACATTGCTTCTTGTAGAGCGCTTCTTTTCCACATCTCCAAAATACATTTACAAACTTTCCAAGAGATTTAGATCTACCCTTAGACTTAGATCTCCTACTTGAGAACTTAGTTCTATTTCTTTACTGGGAACGTCGTCTTGCAAATAATGTGTTTGTGCTCTGTCCTTCCATATTATTTCATCTCATATCCTTAGACAACAAGGATGAGACCACTTCATCAAACTTCAAGGAAGTTGTATTACTACCTATGGCCACAACCAGACTATCCTACGAGTCTGGTAAAGAACACAGTAAATTGATACATTTATCTTCATCTGAAATTTTAATCTCAACATATACTAACTGACTTACCACATTATTGAAAGTGTTCAAATGCTCTGCCACTGATTCTCCATCTCTCATCCTTAGATTATACAGCTTCTTTCTTAGGAATAGTTTATTTACTAGGGACTTAGACTGATACAACTTCCCCAACTTATCCCATAAATCCTTGGTTGTAGCTTCCTCTGACACATTGTTCTCTTCGCCTTCCGATCCAAACTTTTCCATTCATCTGTTGAAGTTCCTATAGGTGCAGTACCTATATCTACCATGATCCACTGATCTCTTTCCACCAACAAATCTTCCATCTTGAGCTTCCACAACTCAAAACTTTTTCCATTAAACTTCTTGATCTCCATTTTCGAATTGCTTTCCATTTATTTTCACCTAAAAAATCAATACCACAAATCTCCCACTGTAACAAGGATTATCACAGTCCTGAGCCAAACCCTTGAACACAAAGGCATCCCCCTAAATCCAACCTCTCTCTGATACCAAATGTATATTTTAACCTTGTACAATATTTACTTCAAATATATTTTCAGTAAAAGAATAGAAAAGATACAATGGCAAAATACAAACATTACATAGAGATTTTTCCCCTGGAAACCCAAACCGGGAAAACCAACATATTCTATATTCATTCATAGTGTTACATTTTTTACAATACAATATGCATATAGGATCCAACGACATCCAAAAACCTAACCCAATGACCTATATTAGTCAACAACCCTAATTCCTTGATCAGAAATAGAAAACCATCGGCAAAAACCATGTGCCGAAAAACCACCCAAAAATGCGACATGTTTCCCGAGGAAAAGAATATAACACATACCCAACAAGAAGGACAAACTCAAAAGGAATATCTCAAAAAGAAGAGGATGCTCAAGCCTATGAAAAAAAATTCAATATACATGGAGTTAATAAAATATTTGGTTCATGAAATAAATTCAATCATAAGAGAGATATGTCAAAGGTACAATGTTATGGATGCAATGATTATGGCCACTACAAAATGGATTTCCCTAAACTAGCAAAGAAAATAAAGGAAAGACACCATGCATCAACTGCCAATGATGAATAACCTTCAAATAAAGTCAAGCATGAAGAAACATATTTCTTCTACTACTCAGCTCTTACAAGATCCTTTGAATATGTCACGTGGCTAATCGATAGTGGAGCTTCAAGACATATGACTGGTGATCATGAAAATCTATCAAGCATGAAGGAAAAGGAAATATATCATAAAGTGGAACTTGGAGACAATAACTCCTATATAGTCAAAGGATTTGGAAAAGCTTCTATCAAAATGGAACCAGGGAACAATGTTCATATTAACAATGTTTTATATGTTCCTGGTTTGAAAAATAATTTAGTATCTATTTCTTGCTTGTAAGACAAACGAGAAAGAATATACTTTGTCGATGGAAAATTTCTTGTATGGTCTAAAGATTCAAAAATAGAATATGCTAGAGTTATTGGGATTCGTGAAGGAAGACTGTATCAACTCCTAGGTTAGAATACTCAAGCCCTTGTACATGATGAAATCAATCCTAGTGAGTTATAGCATAGAAGGTATGCTCACCTTCATTATCAAGCATTTCCATCTATAAAAAAATGGTTGTAGGAATACCATAACTACAATCAATACACGAAGGTATTTGCATAGGATGTGCACATGGGAAGAATATTAAGAAACCATTCCTAAGTAATGAGAATAGATCCAAGGAGATATTAGATATGATACACTTAGACGTATGTGGTCCTATTTCAATGCAGTCTCTAGGAGGATCTCTTTATTATGTGACATTCATAGATGAATTTTCAAGAAATATTTGGATGCACCTGATAAAGATGAAAGATGAAGTATTTGGCAAGTTCCAAGAATTCAAAGTTGAAGGGGAAAACTTGAGAAATAAGAAGATCAAGACACTAAGATATGATAATGGAGGAGAGTATACCTCCAAGGAGATCATTTTATTTTGTAAAGCAGTCAGGATTAGGAGGGAGATAATTGTCCCACATAATCCTCAACAAAATGGTGTAGTAGAAAGAAAGAATAATTCCATTAATTAATTTGTTAAGGCAATGATGAATGACCAGAACCTATCCATGTTTCTATGGGGAGAATAAGCTATGACAGTTGCATATATTCAAAATAGAAGTCCCCATCATATATTGAAGAACATGACTCTAGAAGAATCCTTCTCAGGAAAGAATCCAAGTGTGAAACACTCAAGGATCTTTGGGTGTCTTGTCTATATCCATGTTCCCAAGGAAAAAATGAAGAAGTTGGAACTGCCAGGAAACAAGGGCATATTCGTTGGATATAGTGATACATCAAAAGCTTACAAAATCTATGTCTCGGGTCAACAAAAGATTGAAATCAACAGGGACATAACTTTTGATGAGAATATTTCCTTCAATAAATCTATAGAAGATCCCATAGACTCCAATGATGAAGAATAACATGAATACCCCAAGGATGAAAGTGATTGTTCATTAAAACATCCCAGTGAAGAACCAGAGCAACCACTTGAACCGGTAGAAACAATTGTTGTACCCAAGAACAAAAGAATGACCATCATGACTAGAATCCACCTTACAACAAGAAGAAAGACATAAAGCTCCCAGTGGCACCTTTCTGGAAATCAAGAGGCCCAATATATTCTATAGTTATTCAAAACTCATGAAAGTATTTGCAATGCATAACCTTCCATCTTTGAGGAAGCAGTCAAGAAGAAATAATGGCAGGAAGCTACGATGGAATAATATCAATCCATCATGAAAAATGATGTATGTGAAATTGTGCCTAGACCCGAAGGGAAGTCAGTAGTAACTTCAAAATGGGTTTACAAGATAAATTAATGTAGTATATGGGAGTATCAATAAATACAAGGCAAGATTCATGGCTAGAGGGCTCTCCTAGAAGGAGGGAGAAGACTATGATGAGACGTTTTCTCCAGTTTCCATATATACCTCTATCAGATCCATCATATCTCTTGCAACATCCATGGGTTGTAGTTTACATTAGATGGATGTAAAGATCATTTTTCTCAATGGAGTAATTGAGGAAGAAGTATACATAGAGAAACCTCAAGGTTTTGAGGTACACCTAAGAGATAGCCATGTATGCAACCTTGTATGGACTCAATCAAGCTCCAAGATCTTTGTATGCAAGAATTGACAGTTACTTAATGAGGCTTGGATTTTCCAAGATATATGTTGATCCAAACCTTTATTACAAGGTTGTGAATGATGCACATGTGATCCTGCTACTATATGTTGATGATTTTTTCCTGACATGTGCAAAGCCTCTCATTATTCAGTGTAAGAAGGAGCTAGCCTCTGAATTCGATATGAAGGATCTTGGTATCATGCATTATTATTTGGGACTAGAAGTATGGCATAAGTGTGGTCAAATATTCTAGGGAAAGGGAAGTATGTTGTAAATGTCCTTCAAAAGTTTGGGATGATTGATTGAAAATCCATGGAAACTCCCATGGTGCCATATATGAGGAAGTTGAGAGACTCTGATTCTGATCTAGTAAACTCATCCATGTATCAAAAATTGATTGGCTCATTGATGTATTTGGTGAATACCCGAGCAGACATTTTATTTGCATTGAACACGTTGAGCCAGTTCCAGGTGGAACCTAGACATGAGCATTGGATAACTGCAAATCATATTTTCAAATATCTTCGTGGGGTGCTAAACTATGGTTTGAGATATGCCTCAAACAATGATGTACAATGGCATGGATTTATTGATTTAGATTGGGTAGGGACTGTAGATGACAAAAATAATACTTCTAGTATATGTTTTAGTTTGGAATCTACTATGATATTATGGGCTAGCATGAAACATAATTTTGCTTCACTCGGTACTACAAAAGTAGAGTATATTACAACTTGTGATTCTTGTATGGAATCATTATGGATTTGTAAGATGGTTTTTGGACTATTTGATCAGGTGTTGGATTCGAATGTGATACATTATGATAATCAGAATTGTATGAAGCTTTCAGAGAACCCAGTGCTCCATGACAGGTCAAAGCATATTGAGATCAAGTACTAATTTATCTGTGATAAAGTCGAGAAGAGAGAAGTGATTCTCTAGTACATCTCCACCGATGAGAAGACAACTGATATTTTGATGAAGCCTTTGTCCAAGATAAAGTTTTCATACTTGAGGGACAAATTGGGACTCACGGAGATTGCTCCCTTGGTTGAAAGGGAGGATATGACTTCCTTGGTTGGGAGGGAGTGTTGATGGACATAAATTCTCCCTGTGGATAATGGTCCAGGTCGATAGATTATTGATGTGTATCATGATAGTACATATTAGATATGATGCTTGAGAATCATGATCGTACAAATTAGGTATGATACATATGTCCTAAGACGCATCATGCTAGTACAAATTAGATATGATGCATTGGCATCATGCTAGTACAACTTAGAAATGATTCTTATTCCTAAGTTGCATCATGCTAGATATGATCATGCTAGAACAACTTAGATATGATGCAGAGCATCATGCTAGTACAACTTAGATATGATAATAAATCTTAGAGATGATGCAGATGACTCACATCATGCTAGATATGATCATGCAAGTACAACTTAGATATGATGCAAATAATCATGCTAGTACAACTAATATATGATCATATAGCTTCAATATGATGCAGATGACTCGGATCAAGCTAGTACAACTTAGATATGATGCAAATCATCATGCTATTACATTTTATATATGATCATATAGATTAAAGATGATGTAGAGGCATTGATCTACATCATGCCAGCACATCTTAGATATGATGCAGTCACATCATGCTAGTATGACTTAGAGATGATGTAGACGTTACTCCACATCATGCCAGTACAACTTAGACATGATGCATTCACATCATGCTAGTATGGATTAGAGATGATACAATGGAGAGGATGGTTCTTGTAGCCATTGTGGGACATTCAACATATGTTGGGACATTCATTCTTCTAGGACGTATGTCTGGATTAGAATAATGGTCCTTGTATCACTCTGTTGAGTGAGTGACTTATGGGAGACACTTTGTTGAGTGCATTTAGTTCAACACATGACTTATTCAACATCATACGCGATTACTCAGATGGAGTATGGCCTTGAGAGATGATGTAGTTGATGGTATATTTTTGATGCCATGATGTTATCAGATGATACTAATAGTGGTGATGTTGCTTGTGACTTGATATACATGATCATGAGATAGCATCTGTGGCTATGAAGATGCTACTTGTTAATACCTCCCTAGCTAGGAGGTATTGTTGATATTATGGTAACTGTGGGAGGTATAAAATTTTGTGTGTAACCTATTACTAGATTAGAATATTCTGGAAGCTAGAGAAACCCTAAAAAGATTTGTAGAAACCCTAGAAGACAAGACGACCCAATAAAAGAATTAATATTAAAGTATTAGCCTCTAAAAGGAGAATTCGGCCTAGAGATGTGACAAAGAGAACTATAAATAAAGGGAACTTGAGTTCATTTGGACACACTCTCACTCACAATATCACACAAGATAAAGTGGTGCACAAGTCTCAAGGAGGAATGCAGTTGCAACAACTACAGCTGGGTATTGGTCTTGGTCTCTGGTTTTACGACTTTCTACTTGGTTCCCTATCTTTGGAGAAAGGTGCAATATCTCTTGGTTATCTATTGAGTCTGGTACTGCTTCCGGAATCATTCTATATAAGGTTACGGTGCTCGGGGGTGGTTGCATGCCTATGGTTGGGTGAAGATATTGTGATATTTTTTATGGTTAAATGAGCACATCTTAACAAATAAGATTAAAGGCATCCCTAGAGAGGTGCACTAAAGAGAAAAAACATCAGTTGGAGGATTTTCTAAAGTCATACAAAGGAGTGTTCTAGGAGACTAAAAGGATACCACCTAAGAGGTAAATGGAGCATGAAATGCAGTTATTTCCAAACTCCCCATTGTCGAACGTTGGAATGTATAGATAGCCTATTATGGAAGAAAATGAAGTGAAGAAGGAGTTGTAGGAGATTCTAGATAAGGGAGTGATTCGACCAAGAAACTCACCTTGTGGGTCACCTATCATTATAATATCAAAGAAGGATGGTACTTGGTGTATGTGTATTGATTATAGATATTTAAAAAATATTACAGTCAATAATTAGTACCCTCTACCTAGGATTGATGATTTGTTAGACTAGTTGTAGCATGCCATGTACTTCACTAAGTTGGATCTGAAATCAGGATACCACTAGGTATGTGTCAAATAAGAATACACCTGGAAGACCACCTTCAAGACAAGGAAAGGTTTTTATAAATGGTTGGTCATTCCATTTGGCTTATGTAATGTACTAGTTACATTTATGAGATTGATGAATGATGTATTGCACCCATATTTAGATTCATTTGTTATAGTATATTTGGATGGTATCTTGGTTTATATCTCTACTTGGGAAGAGCACATCTCACATCTTATGCACATGTTAGAGACCCTGAAAAAGCACTAGCTACTGGCTAACCTCAAGAAATGTGATTTTTATCAATAGTCATTGGTGTATTTGGGGTATGTGATCGGTGGAGGGGAAATCAAGATATATCCCACAAAGATGGAGGCCATAATGAAATAGCCAGTTCCTACAATTGTCACTGAAGTTAGGAGTTTTTTTGGGGAAACACAGTACTTGTATAAGTCCCTAGCTTCATTTTCATCAGTAGATGCACCACTCCACACCATAATAAAAACTGGTAAGAGGTTCCATTGGGGGAAGAATCAACATACTGCTTTCAATGAGATAAAAGAAACATTGGTCAAGCACCAGTTCTCACATTACCAAACTTGAAAAATCCTTTTGAAGTGGAGACAGATGCAATTGGGTATGCCATCAGAGAAATTTTGATGAAAGGAGGAAGGCATGTATTCTATCATTCTGAAATATTTCATGGGGCAGTTTTCAACTACCCTACCTATGACAAGGAACCCTATGACCTAGTTCAATATGTCAAGAAGTGGAAGCACTATCTGATGGGAAAGGAGACCATCATCCATGAAAATCACTATTTGTTGCAGTATTTGTAGGCCCATAGTAAGCTATATCAATCCAAACATTACAAGTGGATGGGGTTTTTACAACAATTTCATCTGGTCATCAAGTATAAAGGGAAGAATTTATAAGTTGGTAGACATGCTTTCAAGGAAAACCACATCTAATATTACATCTTTGGGAACTCTTATGCACATGGAGCATTTTACCCATGATGCATACAAAGAGGCATACACAGAAGATGAGGACTTCAAAGAGGTGTTTCAACAACTACACAACCAAATTCATGTAGAATAAGGTGGCAACAAGGTTGACTATAATCTCCTTAATGGGTTTCTCTACAATCTAAACAAGCTCTATGTTCCTAAAGGTGAAATATTGTATCTTATTAGAGAGGCTCACACCTCCAACCTTGAAGGACATTTTGGTGTTGGGAAGATAGTTGTTAGCTTACAAAGGTATGTATATTGGCCCAAAAGGATTATAGGATGTATGGTTTTTTGTGCCAATAAGCCTAGTGAGAGAAATAACTGTCTATATGATCCCTTACCTATACCCACCCGACCTTGGGAAGGCATTTCCATGGATTTTGTGGGAGGTTTACCAATAACCAGGAAGGGACATGAGTATATTTTTGTGGTAGTTGACATGTTCAAAAAGATGTGCATTCTTATTCCTTGTAAAAATACCATCAGAGGACAAGAATCAACAAACATGTTCTTTGAACAGGTATGGGTGCACTTTTGGATACGAAGGAGCATAATCTCAAACAGGGATACCATATTTATAAGTGCCTTTTGGACTACACATTGGGATAAGATGGACACAAAGTTAAAGTGATCTACAACATTCCATCCATATATAGATGAGAATAAAGAAGTACTCAACAAGACTTTGGTGCATCTTTTGAGGAGTTACAATCAGAAGCATATGAAGACTTAGGATGAAAATATAATCTATATTCAACACTCTTGTAATAAAGCATTACATCCTTATACTAGTAAGTCCCTCTTTGAAACTTGCTTTAGGTATTTTCTACCTTCAGCCTTGGATGTTGCATATGGAAAGCAAGGAGGAGTGAGGGAAGACACCATGGGAGAAGCATTAAGATCAGAGAATTTTGCTAAAAATATTAGGAAGATTCATTTGTAAGTATAAGAGACACTAAATAAGTCATAGGAAAGGTACAAGGCACTACATGATCAACACATAATAGAAAAATCATTCAAAGTGGGAGATAGAGTTTGGTTATATCTAATTAAGGAAAGATGATAGGGTCCTGGTAATAAGACCAAGGCTTTTTGATATGGCCCTTTTGATTTATTGGAGAAGGTGGGAGATAATGGGAGGTTTTTTTATATGGCCCTTATTCCCACATACATGTGCATTTACTTAGTAGTGAATGTGGAGAATTTGATTAAACTCTATGAGCCTTCCAAGTTAGATCGGGAGAAGGAGCAGGTCCTACCTATAATAGAGGTCTTAGCACCAAATACTTAGGCAAAGCTGGTAAAATACACAGTTTTACAGAACAAGCCTAAAAATAGAAGACAAGTGCAACATGACCTTTGGTAGATTAGGTTGAAAGGACAATTTCCAAGAAAAAAAAAATGGTACTCTAGGGAAAAGGTATAGGAAAAATTTACTCACGTCATTCAATAAATATTTTGGGGATGAAATTCCTCCCTAAATGGGGAGGTATGATCCTGATTGGATCATTAAATTATTTTTTATCTATCTCAATGCTTTTAGAGTCTAAAAAATTGGAGGAATCAACTTGCAAAGCCATTTCAGTGGCGGGTCCCAATTTGGAAAATTGGGTCCAAAAAACCATTTCAAATCTTCCAAATCCATTTTGAGGCATCAAATGACATTTTCAGGGGGTCAAAACCTAATATATATCAATATTCTATATTATACACACTAATATCTTTCCAATGGTGTAAGAATTTCCTCAATCAAAGTTCATATGCAAAATGTATTCCTCCCATGAGTTGATCTACTGTGTTGACCACCATGGTACGAGTGGATGCCATGTCAACCCCCATTACTCAAATCGTGTGGGGATAGCCACATGGGGAATTTCAATAATATTATAGAAGGTGAAAACCTTATCACTAATTGAGGGTTGAGGAAGTCAAAACTCTACCCCTAGATGACTATTTAGATATGTTAAATACTAGGCCACTAGGAGGAGAAGTGGTTCCATTATTTTTCATTGTATCTTATTCCATATCTGAGAAAAACATATGAGAGTGGTATTTTGTGAGAATGATAGAGGAGGAGGAGGATGAGGATTCTATAATAGTAGTTTATTCCATAGTGTCAAAAGGTAACTCCATGGTGAATTCTCATTCCTTTGTATGTGCATTTTATAACTGAATCAAAGAGAGAAGAGCATAGGCCTCACCTTCTATATGGGTTTTCTCTCGTATTGGGTATCTCCGGGTAAATATTGTATTCATCTGTGTGGATGGTGTGTATTTTGTTTGTTCTTTCATTTTTATATTTTATTTATTTCTTAAATTAAATCAAATATAGTAATTAATTGATTCGGGATCTAAGGAAAGAAAGTGCAAAAATATAAGATTTTAGAACAGTTTAAGATTTTTGGGGATGAATTGTTCCAGTGGAATATCCACAACAACATAAGGATCCAAAAATATTTGAAACATAAAAGGAACAGTGCATAACCAAAAAGGTAATACCTTATAAGTGTATGTTTCCCATGGGCATGTAAATATAGTCTTATCTTAATCTCCGAGAGTGATTTGTATTTTATTGTAACCACTAAATCCATCAAGAAAAAAAAAAACAATTACCTTCTAAAGTATCTAAGAAATGATCTATGAATGGAAGACGGAAATGATCCTTTTGAGTGGCTTTGTTTAATTCATGATAATCAATGCAAACACACCACTTACCATTTTTCTTTGAAACTATTACTAAAGGTGAAACCCATTGACTATCTGAAATAGGGAAAATCAAGTTTACATTTAATAATTTATGTAATTCTTATTTTACAACTTCTTTTAAAATGTGATTCATATGTCTCTGTGGTTGTCTAACAAGTAAAGTATTCTCCTGAGTGTAAGTGTGTTGTTTACAAATAATAGGATGAATTCCTTTCATATCAGTGCAATCCCATGCAAATTCCCCAGAATGTTTTTGTAGCAGTTCAATTATTTTTTTTCTTTTGAGATCCCTAAAGTTTAGGATTAATATTTAATGTTTTACCTTGATGAATCTCAACAAGGGTACTACAAGATTCTGACATTGCATATAAATAATGTTTAGAATCAAATAGTGATGATGTTGAATCAATAGTGAAATTTTCTTGAAAATATGAATCCAAAATATAGTCAAAAGATTGCCCCCTAGGATATTGAATGAGATTAGGAATAGTAATAAAATTATTAATAAGATCATTTTCATTATCTTCTTTGGGAACAAGAGCTTGAACAAGTGATAATATTGGTTGTAAATATTCACCATGACTACTTTCATTATCAATCCATTGAGAAATTTCCTGATCTGTTAACATTTTTGTTGAAGGGTACAAAGTAATTTTTTTAATTGAATCTCCATGTGAAATTATCATATCCCTAGATCTAAAACTACTGAATGCATTAGTATTAGCTAACCATGGTCTTCCTAGAACTAATGGGTAACCACTTATATTAGAATTTAGTTGTCAGACCATAAAATCTACGAGGCATTCCCATGAACCCAAGGAAACAACAATATGTTCATAAACTCCTTCGGGTTTAATAGTAGTTCTATCTGATAATTGTAATACTATAGGAGTGGGACAAAGATTAAGTAAATTCAAATTTTCCATGGTTCCTTTAGTCATTACATTAATTGCCTATCCCATGTCAATTAAAGTATTTTTAATAAAAACATTGTTGATATGAATATTGACAATAGGAATTCAAGGATAAACATATTTTTCCATAAAAAATTATCTTGACATCAAATCTGATAATCTTCCAATGACTTGAATAGTTTGTGGATCCTTTTTATTTCTTCCTATTTTTTTTT
>ML778238.1:780770-795305 GCA_009831015.1 Picea engelmannii | reverse complement strand
TCAATTATGTTAATAAATTGAATCCAGATTGAATTCTAGGTTTGTCCAATGTTAACCTCTCTAGAAAGGGAGGAGATATCGGTTGATCTATTTGTGGAGAAGAAGTTTGTATTATTGGAGTGGGACTATCTTTATTATTTGATTGATCTCCCTCATTTTCTTCTTTAACTATGAAGGGAGGATTTTTATTAACTCCATTCCCTGATTGTAAATGGATATCTTATAATTCAACAGGGGTAATCATGTATGTTGTAAAAATTTGTAACTCAATATTGTAAGTCGGTTGAACTACCTTATTGTTTGCACTTGGAACAAGTTGAGAAGGTATTTGGGTTGCTCTTTAAGGGGGTTTATTACTTGGTAATTGTAGTTGTTGTTGTAGAATTTGTTATTGTTGAGGTTGTGAAGGATAATGTTGTTGGATTTGTGGGGGATATTGTTGTTGCATTTCTGGGGGATATTGTTGTTGCATTTGTGGGGGATATTGATATTGTTGTGAAGAATAGGTATGAGAAAGGATGTTTCCATAAGTAATCCCAAGGTTGGTTTTGAAGTTGTTGAAGAGGCCATGCAAAATGCTTTCCAAGGCATTGGTGTAAACCAATTTTGAGGAGAGTATTATTGATTAGCATAATATTAAGAATATTATTGTGCATAATTTTGTGTTATACCTAATACCCAAGACTTCCATGCTCATTTTTGTGCCATTTTGGTGCTCATAATTATTTCCCTGATATACTACTTTGAGTTCCAGTGAATAAGGAAAATTGTTCATTGTATGATTTCCTACACAAATAGAACAAACTTCAATATTATTAATAGGACAATCTTGTAACTGGTGTTTCTTTCTACAGTTGGAACAAAAAAAAGTTAAATTTCCATTCTCATCCTGTTGCTTCTTTTTAGTTTGTAAAATATCTAATTGTGAGCTAAGAGAGATAAGAATATCAGTTTTAGATTTATCTAATAAATTTCCAAGTTCAACTTTATTGTCTCCTCCTACTGCTAATTTATTAAATTTAGAAATAATGTGTTTAGGTCCCTTACCAAATTTACTTTTTCCTCAAGAATAACATTCACACAAATCATAGATTCCATGATAAGTTAATTGAGACACATCACCATGAACTATAATATTAATTAATGTAACAACCCCTCCATTATGCAATCAATGTGAGTACAGTAGTGGTAATTTTGTTTTTATAAAAAAACATCAGTTAGAACAAGTGATATGTGTCAATAACATACATCGGTATTTACACATTCTATTATCATCTACATCATTACACAACAAGAATCAAATACAACATCATGATACTAAAATATCTATTATATCACATCATGGTAACAAAGATGCCTATCTGCCCAAACTACCCTACAAGGTTAGGACCTCCAAGACACATAATCAATGCTCAAGTCCAGGATTCATCTGATTGATTTTGACCATTTAAGGTCTCAAGAACAGCGATTGTTCTAAAGAACATGGAGATATATATTCCCATAACCAAATCAAATCTAGACTTAGGACTAAAGTAACACTAAGATTCTTGATCATAATGCAAATTAAACATTCAAGTACTCATTATTTTAGACAAGGTTCCTTCCTTAAAGGATTACAAACAACATTAATTACTCATCATCTAGATAAGATGCCTTATCTTCATGAATACCTTCATATCATTAATATTCACCATTAATAATTGTCTTCCCTAAAGGTAACATTAATTATTCACTACCTAAACAAAACTACCAAACCTATAAGATTACAAATCCAATATTTTTCACTGTCTAGATACAATAATCTACTACTTAAAGATACCACATAAATTTATATTCATTATTTAGAAATTTTCTTCCATTAATGAATATGAATCAACAACATATTTTCACTATCTAACTAGAGTACCACAAGAGTTTACATGGATGAGCCATAATAAATTTAAATAATCAATCCTACCATACAATCAAATTGAAAGATGCATTATGCCAATTAACTTAATCTCTGGCTCAACCTCATTCATCAAAGCGTTCTATTATAATGAGTCTTTGGAACTAATTAAAGAGTTTACCAACTAGGAAAAGAATTAATAATCAATAATGTAATTTCAAATATCTTCACAAAGGAATTATAAATACATCTTTGGGATTAATATAATGTTTATCTAGTAACAAGATAGATATTGTTGGAAGATTGGTTGTTGTCATTGATGTCAACCCTAGTCATGGGTTTTGGACCGCAAGATTGATGAAGGTATTTGGACATGAAGGACAATGCACATGCATATAAAAAACCCATGGATGGATAGTATACATCATGTTGTTTCCGGTGGTATGTGGCACATCACGTGGATCCTCATGGTTGAGGATAAATGAATTTTTGAAGATGACAAAGTGAATTGAAGAAGGAAGAACATGTAGGCCCTGAAGATAATTAAAGAAAAGAATTACAAAATAAGAAAGTGTCAGGTCGGCCCTATTACTAAAAGGAAGTGACATAAATTGTATAAATTCATATCATTATACATTCATTTAATACACAAGTCTAATTTCAGAGTAAATCAGAAGTAAAGAAGGTCGGATTTCAAGGGAGGATGAAGTCTTTTGGTGATGTGTTCTAAGGTATGTTATTTTCAGGTCATCTTACCATTTTCGCTATAACTTTTTTTATAGAATGATTCAAATGGTTAAATTGCTATGGTATTGAGAAGACATGTCAAGGTACCTGTGGTAAACGTTTCAGCTCTTTATTCACTATAATTATGGAGATACATTCTGTGGAAGATATGGTTTTTGACTAGTCCTGAAGCTAGTCAATAAACAGGTGTTCCGGGTAAAACAATAATAAATTATTCATATGGAATCCACATGACGTGGGGGCAATTTCATTGGAAATAGTATGGACTTTAGTTTCTTGTGTGCGAGTTTTCAAATCTGATGTTAAATATTAGGTGCGGGGCATTCTTTACAAGTTCAGTCTCCTGAATAAACCATAATTGAATAAGTTCTACCATTCTTTCTATAACTTCCTTTTGGGGAGGATTCAAGGAGTGAAACTTGGAGAAGTTTCAGAAAATACATTGAGTAATATTATCTAAAATATCAAAGTATTCCAAGAATTGAAGAATTGTAGAAGTTGAAGAATTCTCATGAAGCATTATTAGGTTCTATGTGATGGTTGGTTGATGGTGATGATTTAATGTAAATTTTATTATCTCTCATATATTCTTGGGTGGAAGGAAGGGGCAAGGATGGAGAGTTAAACCCTCTCTTGATATTGGAGGATTTTATCTTCCTCTTGGAGGTTTATCCCTCCCTTTACATTTGGAAGTTGTAGCTACCTTTGGAAGTCATTACTTCCCTTGAACAATAATATTTATCATATATTGTGCATGGTGTACTGTGGTGTATTGGTGTAACTCTTATACTATTGTTCATTTCTCATTGGATATAATTGAATGGTTTAAGTATAAGTTGAAAAAGTTTTTAAATTGTACTTGATACTGATTCACCCCCCTCTCAGTATCAACAAATATATTTGAAGATATTGTTTACCTAAAGTGGGTAAGATATCAAAGTCTAACAAGGAACTGACAATTTGGAGTTTTGAATTAGAATTACAAGCATAAGCTTAATAACTCGCGTTCTAACAACACTTGTTCCGCTACTCAACGATGACCAAAAATTTCTTAACCAGATGGATAGGAGAGTTCGAACACAAATTGGGGATAAGGGAAATCGAGACACATATAGGTAGGGAGATCTTGGCGAATGGTAACTAAAAATACATGTTAGGTGTTTTATATGTACTAAAAAAGACACTAAACTAACCTCAATTAAATTTTCAACCTGGGGTAAGTAAACTTAGAGTTGTAGCAAAATATATGCCAAAGGTAAAAGGTTGGTAGGAGTACAGTATAACTATGGAAAAAAACTATCTAGGGCTAATATACTCAAGCAAACCTATCTAATGAACAAAACCTACTAGGAAAAATGAAAACTAGGTAACCTAAGCACTTTTGGGCCAAGGACTGATGGATAGCTCCTAAAAAAACAAGTAAAAACTCTATGTAAGGAAAAAAAATAAGCAAAAGCAAACTAATAATCATAATAAGCAAATGACAAAAGAAAACTTCTTTAACTTGCCAACTTACATTCAATGAGCAACTAGCCTATGAAAGAAAATAAATAAGCAAGTAAGAAAAAGAACCTATCTAGCCTATCAAAGCAAATAGACAAGTAAGAAAAAGCACCTAACTAACCTACAAAAAACAAAAGATAAGTAAGCAAAGGCAATTGTCTATCCTACTAAAACAAATAGACAAGTAAGCAAAGACTTCTCATTGAACAACTACCTAGCCTAAGAGGCAAGTGAACTAAATGCCTAATTCAAAACTATATCTAATGTGTGAAAGGAAATCTAAATGCTCAATGCAATGCATGAAAGGAAATCTATTCTATTGAAACCAGGAAAGACTACCAACTAAACTTATGAAAACAAGAAACTATCTCTTCTAACTTGTGAAAGCCAGAAACTATCTTCAATGTATGAAACACTCAAATGTAATGCTGGTGGTTGTGTGAATGCCTTCAGTGGTGACGGATGATATCTCAATGACACTTGACAACAAAGGACAGTTCTAATGGTATAAGCTCAATACTAATTTCAATGGCAAAATGAAAGGTGTGAAGTAAACAGTCCAATACAAACTTAGCCATGATAAAAGTAATGTTAAATACCCTGCATATTCATGTACAAACCATTAACATCATAATGAGATCATCATTATCTAACTAAGTAATTTAATTTCATTTTAATCTATGAAAGGAAATTGCATGAAATAAAACCATACTATGTCTATTTTAATCATTCAAGCTATGATAAGAAAATGAACTAAAAACATAAATTAAACTATGCTTATTAAAAAGTAAATTGACAATCAACCAACAACTAAACAAATGAATTCTATCTAAAACTAAGACAAACAAACTATGATTAAGAACTAGAATTAAATCTATCCATCCATCAAAGATCCCTGTCAAATGAAACCCAAATAGAACTTTGTGTTATTCTAAAAACAATTTTGTTTTAAACTTGATTGTAAGATCATAAATAAAAGTGTAATCTGATATCTATATGCATATGGGGTTAGTTTAGAGACTTGCAAGTCTATCCCTAGCGTACAAAACTAATTCATGCTAACATAACTCATCACACTAACATGCAAAAGAACAATAAAACAATTAAATCACAACTAGCTAATTAAAACATAAAACATGCATGTACAGAAAATAAAAGACAATTTAAATTATGAAATGTATAAACAACACACTAATCATCACCAGACTGCTGGTGGCCCCCCCAGCAAGTCATGGCTACCCTCTACAAGCACACCACGAACTTCAACAGGCCGAATTCACCATGAAAGTCAAAAACACAGTTCTGGCACTATTCTGGCAATGTGAAAAATGAAAAACAGAGTACAACGAGTTTATCTCCAATCTGATGGCTATTATACTTTCTTAACAATCTAATGATCATCCTGGTAGTATTTATAGGTTTAAAACCCAGGTGGTCGACCACAGGAGGGTCGAACCACCTCTAAATTCGGCAATTTACAATAAATGCGTCCATAACTAACAAAACAGAGGAAACCAATAATCACCCTCTTTGGACAAGTGAAATAGAGTTGTCTTGAGCTTATTAGTTGGAGGGGGAGATGACAAACAAAACCCATGTGCTCGATTTGTCCATCATTGACCGCCAATACCATAACCACCAACTTGCCTTGTGTTTTTGTGCAATACTGGGTGCTGGAACGAGTGTCAGATCGAGTACCAGAACGAGTGCTGGATCAAGTGTCGGATCAAGTGCCGGATCAAGTGCCAGACCAAGAAACATGGTGCGTTTTTCCCTGTAATATCAGAAAAACATGAATTAACTCTTGGAAACCATAAAATATGATAAATTAAACTTGATTGAATCACAAAACATGAATTATACGTACCTCATGCCGATTGTATCATTTTATCATAAAATTCTTCAAAAAGCTCCTTTGAAAGATAAAAAAGCATATGTACATATGGCAAAAAGTGTATAATAACGTCATGAAAATGATCATATCTCAGGCTCAGCAATACCATTCCCAAAACTTGTGCACTTTGGAAAACTTACTCAGATCTGGCGAAGGCCTATCAGTGTTAAAGGAGATACAATTAAAGACTAAACCAAACAAAACAAAAAACGAAGAACAAAAGTAAACGATATCCAACCATATATCTTCAACACCATAATTATCGAATGGAGTTTGGGTTCACTACATCCATCTGGAGGTCAACTAACTTTAATTAACCGAGAGGTAGTGAGACCTTAAGTGGATCTAGGCCTTAGATAAGACGCAACTCTTTTTATTTCTGTACAGTTACTCACAGGAGTAAGGGAGAGAACAATATTATTAACTTGATTACAAGGATTATATAACATAGGCATTATAACTTCAATTCTTAGAAATGCATTATATAATTGGAGATCATAATAAATCAAACTTAGGAGTTCAAATTAATACACAACAAAAGTGTGATCCTATAAATTTGGATCGTTGTTTAGTTTACAGTGACCCCTTATCCTTAAATTTCAAAACTGCAAACACATTTTTCAATGACAACACAAATTAATATAATTAAATTGACGATGGATCCAAATTATTGGTTTCCAGAAGCCACTAGAAAAATAGCGATCTTAAGGAAGATCAATCCCCAATTAATTAAGTAGCAATTAACAATTCCATAATCGGATTCAAACTTCAATGACCATACAAACACAATCGGAATTGTAATTCTGTTTACAGTTGACAACGAAAAATTTAAATTTGATAGTGAAATGACCATCAAATAAATCCAATGAAATACTTACCGGAGCTACAATTGATTTATACAGAGATCCAACGAATTAAATTTAAAAAAAAACTCCCACCTCCAATAACATACAATGACCATACAATATTCAGATTCTTGAACTACAATGGAATCACACCTTTATGGGCATGTCAAATTGGAACAAAAAGAAATCACAATCTGTTGCGATGCAACAACAGAACTCCATATTTGTAATAGAGAGTCCAAGTAAATTTTCAACTCCAAATTTTGTTTCAAGAATTCAACGATCCAATGATTTTAACTTTTAATCTTGGCAGTGTCCAATACATATTCTAGTTTCCATAAATATAACATGATACCCAAACAAAGAACTTCTAAATTCATGATCAACATTTAATCATTGTTTTAAAACACCATACGAATGATGGTTCGAAATCAAAATAGAATTTGCAAAACCATTCAAAGTTCACAATTGGTATTGCAATAAAATTCAACGATAAATCAAATCCTCTAAGAATCGGATCTACCATTAGTTGGTAGTGAACAATAACAATTTGTCTTCAAGAAATTCTAATTAAATTCGGCAACTTCTTTAACCATTCTAATATACAATTTTATCATACTACAATATAATTCAAAATAAAATATCGTAACCAATGAAGACTGAAAATTGATGGTGTCCTTCAAGACTTGTGATCCTTCTATACTTCATCGTGCTAATCACCAAAACTTCACTGGTACCTCCCATCCAATGCTAGGGGTACTCTTCTTCCCCCTTAGCCCCCCGAGCCACAAAGGGGCCACACACAAGAAACCAACAAACAATAGCTCTAAGGATTGCCTCGCAAGGAAGAGTTTCCACTCTTTCTCCAAGATTGGTTTCCTAACTCTCACAAGTAAAACACAATCCACAAAATTTTGGTAGCATAACATTACCAAGAAAAAGTGATATCCTTTTCCCTTCTACCACATTTGTTTTATAGAAAAAATCCCCAATGACACATGTCCTCATGCACAATTAATTATATTTTTAATTAATTTAATTAGGATTATTCACCCGCACACTTGTCACACTCTCCCCAAGTTGCACAAGTAATTACCATTTTTATTTTACTTAAAAAGACAAAATCCCTCACATTCCCCAATGTGTTCCTATTTTTGCTCTTAGTTGTCCCTTTTCTCCCCAAATTTTCATTTAATGAGTGTCTCCTAACTAGATCTTTGTTAGAGTTGGATTAGGGGTCTTCTTCTAGTTAGACTAGTGGTAGGTTGACTCAATATTCTATTCCATGTGTAGTCCTATTCTCTCATATTATTATTTCTTCTATTTTTAAAAATCCATTTTATTAATTTCACGCACACATGTGCATTTTTTCAACCTTTAAATTTTATTCCCCTTTTTCCTAGAGTTTGATCATATTCTCATATATTTTAACTTATATCATAATTCATTTAGTCCTTTGTTTAAATTTAGACTTAGAATTATCCTTAGACTTAGGCTTACACTTTTGGTTAGGTTTTATAATTAATAATTTATTGTTTAATTAATTATTTTACTCTAACAAGGTCCAATCATTTCAATGTTTTCTAGGCCACCTAGATTTCTTGACTCACGTTTTAATCACGCGACGTGCCCTTCAAGATGCACCTCCATGATCCAAGGGTGTCAGTCACCTTAGACTGTTTTTGGAAGTTTGTCCAACCCTTGGAGTCAACACTCCATTCGGTCGACCTTGTGAGAGACTAAGGGCTTCTAAGGAATAAGGACTCTGCCTTATTGTGTGCCCCTTATAAATATTCATGATCGACTGTCTCATTTTGCCCTCACGACATCGTAGACCTCTCAAACTAGGTAATTTTTAACCTACAGTTCAAGCCACAGTGGGAGTGTTAGTAGGCTGTAACAAGGGCGCTGCCACATGTCTCCATCAAATGTTTAGTTTTTGTGCATGGCCCCTTTATTGCTTATGTGAGTCGAATTAGAAAGCATTGTCAAGTTTGCATTCACTGACAAAAATAGTGTCAATAATAGATATACATAAATAATAATGTAATCAATCATATATCACATGTGCGAAAAATGAAATACTCAAACAAATACAATCCACTCCCTGACACAATCCAGAGTCCAAGGAAGTCCATTGATGCCATCAACATCCATAATCTGTCATGTGTCCTACATGTTATCACTCCAAGAAACCCTTTGTGGTTGCAGACGAAAGGTGCTTGGTAACTTAAGAAATGAATGTTTTTGTATTTTGTTAATGTGGATCAATGGGATAACTCAATTCAGCTTATGGCATTCAAACATGAAAATGATAAACAAATAGACCGTGCTCTCAAAGATTGATTAATCAGCAGATAACTTTAAAATGGGTGAAGAATAGATTGTAACTAAACCAGTACAATGTAGGGTCTAAGAGACAATCAAGAAAACTATTATCAGGCTATGAGCTAAACAATGGGATAACAACCATTCAAAGCTTGACAACACAGATAATAGTGCAGAAAGAAAGATGGAAAGATGACATCAAAATTGAAAGGAACCTATGATCTGTATTAACATAAAAAGTCTGAGTACAATAGCCAATTACTCTATTCAAAATCGAACCTCTGTTTGATATCAAAAGTAGGCATTTATAGACTTTACAAGCAGTTATATAGATCCTAAAAACATTGATCTGTATTTAATAAAAACAGTTCTATTCTATTTAAACAAATTTTGAAATTAAAGTCTTTAACAACTAAACTAAGTAGTCAAACTGTCTTCAGTCTTCAAAATCGCCATCTGCCTCCTTCAGCTCTTAGCATCTGCAATGTGGTGAAATGGCAGGACACTTGTATATGACTGTTCAATTTCCCAACATTTGTGGTCGAGTGTTTAGGAAAAGGTTTTGAATGTGTAACCAAAAATCCCTCGAATCCCTGATGTTGTACTTCTTGCATGTGATTTAATAATCCACTGATACACTGGCATATCTTCAAAATCTGTTTGGAATGAACTGTTGTGTTTTCGGCCTCAAAATTTTCTTTCCCAGCTTTCAACAGCGCAACCGTTTGATTTTTTCACGAGTTAGCTGTTGAAAGCTGTCGCTTTCCACAACTAACGGGTAATGAAATAATAGCTTGGCGCTGTTGAAAGTCCCGATAGCGCACAAAAAGAATTTTCACCTTCGAAATTGATTTCAAACCAAAATCAATGGGCATCCGATTTCTCACCTTGCATATTGACTGCAACTTGAGAAAGGACTTTCAGGTCTGGATGAGATTTTTGCTTCAATTTTTGCTTCAACCTCCTGATCTGCCTCTTGAGGCGTTTGGCAAGCCACCACAAGCTGTTGTAATCTTTGGTGAGATTTTTCTTCCTCTTTTTCTCTTTAACGCTCTCCTTGGCCAATCTTTCAAACGCTGCATTTGTCTTGGCAAAGTTATCAGATAATTTTTTATACCTATCCTTAATCACCCGCTCCAAGACCTCTTGCTGGGAAATTACCTCCTTGAGATGTTTGATCCTTTGAGACTTATTTGTCCTAGGGTTTTTTGATGATTCTCCCTGCTCTGTCTGATTGAAAGTTTCATAGTTCTATGCACATTCAGCTGATTGCTCAGAACTCTTAATGGCAGGACATTGATTTTGTTTCTCAGATTCTGAATCTGAATAGGGCAAGTTAAGTATATCCTTGCCCGCACTCTGCTCTGTTGGATGCCCTGTATTCTGCTGTGTAGTCTACTCAAAATTTAACTTTCTTTTTGACCTGTGGGGCTTCAGTCCAGATAATATGTCTTCTGATGGTCCTGGTAAATCCCTTCTTCTTCTTGAGCTGCTCTGAGGGGATGATTTTTTCTTTTCACCAGCCATCTGTTCATTTGCAGTCTGATTCTGGGTTTAAAAACCTTCCCAGAACATAAAGTGCTCCCAGCTCCTCCCCTGTTGTTTCAATTCTTCCAGAATAATTAATTTTATGAGGCCTAGGTGACATAGAGTAGTTTTCACGCTCAAGGGTTGATCTCTAATCCTCTTGCATACCTTAGTCAAACTGTGATATAAGAAATAAGGCAAATTGATGGGGGTCTTGCCTGTGAAGTGATCCATGAGTTTAAAGTGGTACATCATCAATTTATCATATCTTCCCTCTGAGGTAATGTACAATTGAATACCTTTGAATCATTCTTTCCATTCTTCATCTAGATATGAAACGAGCATACCTTTTCTCCATGCTTTGTGCTTGTACCCCTCTTTCAAATAGATCCTGAAATCTAGACCTTTAGCAGCAGTGGTTTTAAACCATCTCTCACCAGTTGTTGGAAATCCTATAGCTACGGCAATGAAAGCCTCATCCACTTTGATTTCCACAGAGCCGACGCGAACTTTGTTGCCATCAAAAGTCTTGGCAAAGACTTCAGCTGTGGCCTAGTGGCACCCAATTTGTAACCTTTATGCGAATTCCATACACCCCGCATTTGAAAAATGCCTCTGGACCTCGGGATGTGATTGTAAAAGGGATAAGTTATCCAATTCTCGCTTGAGTAAAACGCCACTGCGTTTTCTCACCATTCTACAGCTCAAAAACTTGACAATTGTAACCCCTGTAACTGCCTAGTCGAGCCGAGGTTCTGCGCTGTTGAAAGCAGTTTGGCCTTCGGCTCTGTTTTGAAACAAATGAAAACTTCGACAGTATTCTGGAAACGATTTGTGATATGAAACCTCTGTTTGATTTGATGGTGTTAGGCCAACGGTACCTCCTCTGTACCTGCATCACCCAACACGAACCTACCATCTCGGATGCCATGAGTGCTGTGCGTGAGTTCTGGGCCGGATTCAAATTACAGTCATATCCGTACATGCATGATTGAGTTTCTATGATTGCCCACTCCTATCAGCGCATGCCTTGGATTTACTCTGACGTGGGGGTGATCACATCATCATTACTGTCATACGTGGATATCACGCACATGATTCCTGCTTTGTGAAGCAACGGCCCGTGGAAAACGCCTCTGTCAACAGCTTGCTTGCCACTTTCACCAGCGCGCGACTCTGCGAAAAATCCCTGTTAGCTGCTGAAAGTATGCACTTTCAACAGAGCACCATTAGTTAAAAAACACTCCTTAGCTGTGGAAAGCATATATTTTCAACAGCACGCCATATCAATTGAAATCGCTCCTTAGCTGTGGAAAGCATGTACTTTCCACAGCGCGCCATATCAATTGAAATCGCTCCTTAGCTGTGGAAAGCATGTACTTTCCACAGCGTGCCACCCGCGAACTGATTGTCAGACCTTTTAAGAGTTGTCACTTTCAACAGTGCATCGATTGATGAAAAGAGCTCCTTAGCTGTTGAAAGTGGGCACTTTCAACAACGCACAATGAATCTTTAGACACACGTTAGCTGTGGAAAGTAAAAAATGACAATTTTGAAAAAGAAGACTTTATGGGTCAATTATTTTCTAGGACAAACCAAAACCAAAATTTTTCTCAGCTATAAAAACTCAAAAGTAACTTGAAGACACTACCAAAAGCCATGATATCCATTACAAAACTCAACCGAAAGAACGGTTTCATTTTGGGAGTTAACATTTGGCTCCAACTGGGATGGGCATCTCCCTGTGAGGTGACGAAAAACCTAGCTAGACTCAGTAGCCTTATTGCAATCTGGAAAATAGTTGCTAGTACCATTGGGCATGGAGTTATTTGAATGACAAAAGTAAAGAAAACAAAACTGAAAAAGAAAATATGTACAAGAAGAACCTGGCTTCAAGGAAGCCGTATGAGAAATAGATCTTCAGGAAGCACCCGTTGAAAGGGCCCCCTGATACTGGCTCGCCTGAAAGATTTTTAAGAACAAAGGTGTTGTTTTGCTGCACCTCTGTTATGACAAAATGACCTATCCAAAGAGCCTCAAATTTTCCGTGTTTCCCATTCTCCTACTTTGCTGCATCCCACTTTAAGACCATATCCCCTGTTTTGAATACATCTGATTTGAATTTCTTGTCGAAATTTTGCTTGATCCTCTCCTGATGCAATTCAGTTTTTTCTAAGAGCTGTTCTCTATCTTGTTGTAATGACCTTCCTCGTTAATACAACAACTTTGTGGCAGGTGCAACTTTTTTTTTTTTTTTTAAGGTGTGTGTGCACGTGTGGAAGTAGCAACACACTGAACTGTACGACGTCCTGGACAACTGACAAGACGCAACCACGATGTTCATCACAAGAAGACTAAAGGCACACGACGAGTAACTACAAACAAAATACGCCCACAGGCATAAGGTGCACAACGCAACAATTAGCGACAAAAGTAAATTGACCACCCGCCCGTCCTACCCTGCAAGGTTAGGACCTCCAAGACACATAATCAACGCTCAAGCCCAGGTTCCCATCGATTTTGACCCTTTAAGGTCTCAGGGCTGGCGACTGTTCTGAGGAGCATGGAGGTGTCTACATCCTACTCGACACAAGCAGACTAAGCCTATTTGGCTAAAGACAAACGTACCCAACAGGATTGCAATCTACAAGTTATCTGTGGTGACACAAAAGGCAGAATGAATCATTATTCTCATTGAATTACTCGCTACTATCACCGTATTGCCTGGGAGGTGTATTTTTAATCTTTTTACAAGACAAAGGTAAACAGCAACCCAACAAGTTGATTAACATAGCTCCCTTCGAGCCCTGCAATGAAGGTCGGTTGTGCAAACGACACCAAGGTAGAATCTAAATTTAGTCTCAGGGCCAACCCACCTGCGCAATTCTAGAACTATTGGTCTTCATGGTACTAACTGAATCCACTTCAATTTGCATCACTAAGCCGATTAGAACTCCAACATGGAATAATCATAATTATCATAGAATACACTCTAACCTAGCTGGTCAGAATCGTAATTTAACCATTTAAAAAACAAACATTAAATGCAATGGCTTCTAGCCATTTGCTAGTTCCACATTACAACATAATTGACTAATAGGATTAATCCATAGTTACAACTCATAACCCATTTAATATCGACATCCTTTCGCCTCAAGCTAACCCTTCTAAAATTTACCACTCATACAATTCTAATTCACATTTCAACATCATCCATCCATATTAACCAATGTCCATATAATAGTCACCTAATTTTAATGAATCTTTCATTAATCAAAAACATCCAAGGAACTATACATCATTAACATCATTCCATAATTAATTTATGCTCTTAATAAAAATTATTTACCAGCAGAAAAGCACCAGCTACCCTACGTACCAGCTTGACATTAACATTCTAAAATTGAAAAGCATTCACATCGGCGCTACATTCCATATCGGTTAAGCATTAAAATATGCACTACGAATCTCACAACTTTAATAGTCAATTCCATTGATATTATTATCCCAAAATCAAGCGTAAAAAAAAATAACATCCCCACGCATTACCATCCATGACTAATAAGCATTTAAAAACGCGAAAGACTCAGCCAATACAAAACTGTGACCGTTGACATGCATTGTTACAGAACTGTTCTTGGGATTATGGTATTGTTTTTTTTTTTTTTTCGCCTCTGTTATGGTGCGCTGCCCACTGTTCTCTGCACCATCACTATTCCGGCTATTGACCAGCATTGTAATGATCTTATACTTTATATAATATTGAGATAAAACTTTTTTTTTCAAAAACATTTCGAAAAACG
>ML778238.1:755863-769272 GCA_009831015.1 Picea engelmannii | reverse complement strand
GCTGATTTGCATTTCTTTCCGCGACGTGCCCTTCAGGATGCACCACATACTCCAAGGGTGCCACTCGCTGACTTGACGGATTGGTAGACTCTATAACCCCTGGAGTCAACACTCCGCCAGGTGAACTTGTGGGAGACTAAGGGATCTAAGGAATAAGTCCCCTACCTTATTGCGGGCCCCTTAGAATCATCGTGAGCGACTGTCGCAGTCTGCCCTCACGACATCGTGGATCCTCTCGAACTAGGTAACCGTTAACCTACAGTTCGAGCCACGACGGGAGTTCTAATAGGATGTGGCAGGGATGCTGTCACACCTCTCCCTCAATCTCTCTGGAACTCGTGTGTGGCCCCTTTACTCCATATGTGAGTTTGGTCGGCAAGCTATCGTCAGCCTGCATCATCAACCATCATGTCAGATCATGTCAACAACATATCATAAAATCAATAGCATATCATCAAAACAAAACAATATCACCGTAATTGAAACAACCCAAATAGCCCACTCCCTGACTCAATCCGGAGTCCAAGGGAGTTCCACCGATGCCTCTGCATCCTCAAGGTCCGAAACCCTGCACACTCAATGAAACTGAGTCAGCAGCACCTGTTTGCATCAACGTAGTAAAAACAAACTGTCGTAAATCATAATGCATCATCATCAAGTTTAAGTGGTTCATCATCATAAAAATCCAGATCACTTGCGAGCAAGTGTCCTCAAGAATAAGTTTTGTCAGTGCGCCAGAGCGGGATGTTACACTTGTTGCAGTTCTACCAAATCATGAATTCTCCTAGTCAAATCATTTGGTTCAGCATCAGTTTCTTGTAAGAATTTCGCAACTGGTAATGCAAGTTGAATAGGAAATATGGCCTTAGTACCATATACCAACTTGAAAGGAGAAGTACCAATTGATTTCTTACATGCTACCCTGTCAGCCCACAAAGCAAACTTTAGTTTGGAATCCCAACCTCTGCCATTTTGTTCAAGCAGCTTCTTCATGATTCTGACTAAACTCTTGTTTGATGACTCAGCTAAACCATTCCCTTGCGGATAGTAGGCTTTGGAATGTACCAGCTGAATTCCAAGCTCTTCACACAATTTCACCAAGTGTTTATCTTTGAATGCAGCAGCATTATCAGTGACCAATCTTTTGGGGCAGCCAAATCTGGCGAATATGTTCTCCTGCAGAAAGTTTATGATGATAGTGTGATTGGCGTTCCGGGTGGGAATAGCCTCAATCCACTTTGTAAAGTAATCAGTGGCAACCAAGATCCACCGATGCTGACCACTCGAAGGTGGATGGATCTCACCTATGAAGTCTAGGCCCCACTGCTGGAAAGGCCCTGTGACCACTATAGGTTTGAGAGGAAGGGACTTCAGTAGTTTTTTACCTTCAAATCTCTGACATTTGTCACATGTTTTTACAAATTCATACACATCTGAAAATAAGGATGGCCAATAGTAACCTGATCTCAAGATTTTGTGTGTTGTGGTTTTCCAATAGTGATGTCCTCCGCATTCACTATTGTGAAGTTCATACATGACTTTAGCTGCCTCCTCTTGATTCACACATCTCAACAACAAACCAATTGGATTCTTCCAGAACAGTAAATTATCATTGATACATAAATTTATAGCTCTGAGCTTCAAAGCCCTTCTTTAAGTCTTTGTCAAATCTGATGGGATTGATAAGGTCTATAAAAACTGAATGATGTGGCTGTACCACTTGCAATCAGCTAGATGAGCTGAAACCTACATTCCCTTACCTCCATTGTTCTCAGCAGATGGAAGATTTTCTGCATCAATACTCATCAGGTTTATGTCAAGCAGCTTGCAATTCTCTTCTGCCAGGAGTTTGGCAAGACCATGGCCTTTCACTAGGTTTGCTGGTTTGATTTCAACATCGAACTCGATCAACCTGGCTATCCACTTACTTATTTTACCATCAATATCAGGTTGGACAAGAACATCTTTAACTGAACTGGAAGGAACAAAAACTATCACCTTTGCCTGAAGAATATAGACTCTGAAAGCCTTCAGTGCCTTGACAAGTGCATAGGCTTTTTTTTCCAACAACTCATACTTTACCTCCGCGTCCCTCAAGACCTTACTAAAGAAAGCAACTGGCTGCTCTTGGTCATCAACATTCTTCTGCAAGAGTACTGCTGCAATCGTATCATTGGAAGAAAATGAAAAAATGTAAAATACCTTGGAAAAATCGGGGCTGATCAATACAGGAGCTGTTGTGATGGCTTCTTTGATGTAATTGAATGACTGTCTGGCTGCTTCAGTCCACTTTATCTCAGAGTCTTTTCTCAACATAGCAGTTATATGTTTTGTGAGTTCAGCAAAATTTACTATGAATCTTCTGACAAAATTAATAGTCCCAAGGAAAGACTGAATGTCTTTCTTTGATCTAGGAAGAGACAGATTTTTAATTGCTTCCACCCTCTTTGGATCAATCTTAACCCCATCCGTTGAAACAATATGCCCAAGTAGTTTTCCCTCCTTAAGTGCAAAATTTGATTTTTTGGGATTAAGAGAGATGCCATACCTTCGACATTTCAGAAATGTCCTCCTCAAGTGCTGCAAATGAAGTTCATGGCTGCTTGAGAAAACAGTGATATCATCAAGATAAATCAGGACAAATTTATCTTTCTCCCCAATGAAAGCAATGTCCATTGCCCTTTGGAATGCAGCCCCTGCATTCATCAAACTGAAGGGCATCTTCTCGTACATAAACATGCCCCATGGAGTGGTAAAGGCAGTTTTTTCTTTGTCTTCCGGATGGACAACAATCTGATTGTATCCGGAAAACCCATCAATAAAGGACATTACCTTCGATCCTGATACCTTCTACAACATATGCTCCATTTTAGGTAGAGGGTAGTTGTCTTTCCTAGAGCATTTGTTCAGGTTTCTGAAGTCGACGCAGAGTCTGATCTCCCCATTCTTCTTCCTAACCGGCACAAGATTAGCGATCCATTCTGAATACCTGAGAGGAATGATAATGCGGGCGTCCAACAGTTTCTTAATTTCTTTTTCCATTGTGGGCAGAAGCAAAGGATTGAATGATCTAAGCTTCTGTCTGAATGGTTTGGTGTCTTTATTCAATGGAGTTTTATGTTGAATCACCTCTGTGTCGAAAGTTTTCAAATCATCATACTGCCAAGCAAAGATGTCTGCAAATTCCTTCAGCAATTCTCCATAATCAGCCTTCTGTTTTTCAGACAAATGTGAAGCCAAGTTGACATATTTGGGATCTTGTTAACTGGCCACATTATACTGGAAAACATCTGACTCTTTTTCCGCACTTTGCAATTTGACAGCCACATTGTTGTTATCGAACAGCCTCTCCAACGGGACCAAGCCTTTAGGAATTCTGTTAGTGGACAGCTGAACTATTTCATGAGCTGCAATTTTTCTCTTGAGCTTTGGCTGCTCAACTTCATCATCATGTTCGTTCTCCTGATCAATCTGCAGATCTGCAAACTCGTCTATCACTGCAAGGAATCGGGTGAGTTCAGCATCATCTTCAAAAACTTTCCAAAATTTTACATTATTAGGAAGAGAGGGCCTGTATTTGACTTGAATTTCGTAAGACAATTTGTGAGGCAAAGGGGGTATAAATGCACAAGCAGAGACAGCTAATGAATCAACCAATTCATTCATGGCTCTAGGTACAAATGTGATTTTAAAATCTGCAAAATTTTTAATTGCTTCCAACACTTCATCTATGTATGCCTTCAGCCTGACATGTTTGGCTTGAAAGGACTTATTCACCTGCTGAATAATCAAATCTGCATCTCCAAACACCTGCAATTTTGTAATGCCCTTCTCCTTTGCTGCGTTCAGCCCTATAAGTAGTGCTTCATACTCAAAAATGTTATTAGTCACTTTAAAATCAAGTTTAAAGGACAAATGAGAAGTTTTCTTAGAGGGAGAAATGAATACCACTCCTGCTCCAGCTGACTCCTTAGTGCAAGCACCGTCAAAGAACATGGTCCAGAGATCATCCTCTGCTATTTCTGTGGGTTGAACTGTGATCTGATCTGTGGGTTTTCTGAACAGCAATGTATCAGGCAGTGAGTCATCAAATTGCAAGATACAAGATCCCATATCCGTGTCGACTGCATAAATAGGATGATTAGATGGATTCTTCTCATCACTGATTACATATGCCAACTGAGACTCCCTGTAAAGTCTTCTGTTCACCCCTCCAAAAATAGGGATAGTAGCATAAGAGAGATCCATTTGAAGAGTGCCACCTAGCCTCTTCATCCATGATCTTGATAGAAGACATCCGAATTTTGGAGGTATGTCAGCCACCACTATGTCCATCACCATTGTTTTCATTGACGCTTGGGTCAAAGTTACAGCCAAATCCTTAATCATCCCAAGGCATTTGACTTTTCGAGAATCAAAGGAGAAAAGGTCATGATAAGGCTTGGTGATCTCCAACCCAAGCTCATCCATGACAGCTTTGGGCATCAAGTTGTGTGAAGCACCGGAGTCCAACAAACAATTGTGCAGTGTTTTTTCATGAATATTTAAAGAGATGTAGAAGGGGGGACAACTTTCATCTCTGTCTTCTACCATCTAACCCAGAGTGATGATTGGTTTGTCATCATAAATGTTGAGGATATCAGCAAAATGAGACACTGACTGAGGATCTAAAGTTTTGAGGATATCTTTTTTAAACATCTCATTTTTCATCAACTAAACAAGAGGGATAGGAATCTTAATCTTCTGTAATTCAGCCTCGAAATTAAAGGAATATGGAGCCTTATCAGCAGTTTTATCAGACATTTTTACCTGACTGGAAGGGGCTTCCTGATTATTCTGCTGTTCAATAGGAGGCTGACTCTCTGGAGTTTGTTGGTTGACAGGGGCAACGATCTTCTTGGGAGGAGCTGTTGCTTTCTCCTTTGAAGACTTTGCTGGCTGATCTTCTGATGTATGAGCTTTTTGATTGACAGGGGAAGCAGTCTCTGCAGGAGGGGCTGATGCATCTGCTTGAGCAGCATTAGACTTAGATCGAAGATTGTATCTATTTTTATCCTCTGCTGTAAAGATGCCATCACCAAGGAGATCATCTTCTGTCTGTTGAGTAATCAATGATTCCTCATAATCTTGTTGTGTTAGAAAAGACTTACCTGTCTCTTCTCCGACACAATGAATGTCACCTTCCACCTCTTCTTGATCTTCAACATTTTCTTCGTCCATTACTACATTCTGAAGAGGTACTTTTATCCTCTGATCTTCATTAGCATTCCTATCTCTTTGCAGAATATGAGTTTGTGGATTATTTCTTCTATAGGGAAAAGCATTTGGATTTCTGGGAGCAAAAGTATTTGGTTCCTTTGCTCTTGGTGGTGGCTGATTCTGAACTTTCAACTTTGACATTTCTGATGTTAGACTGTCCAACAGCTTAGACATCTTTTCCATTTTACTGTTAGAAGAAGAAGAGGACTCGGCAACAGACTTCTTCTTCTCAGCCCTTCCTTTAAGCTGTTGTGATGCTGTAATGTTAGACTCAACCTCGAGAGCAGCATCTTGCATTAAAGCAAGCGTGGCTGATCATCTTTCTCTAAGGATAAGACAAAATTCTGCGTCAAAGGCAGTAGAGAATGTGATCTTTGCCGCTGCATCGCTTGGTTTAATGTCTGCAGGGATCTTACCAAACATTTTATTGAATCTCTTGATAAAGTCCAAGACCGATTCTCCATCTCTGCTCTTCAAATTTCCGAACTCAGAAATGTAGTACAACAGATCTCTTCTTTCTCCCCAATGCTTCAAGAATACTTCATCTAATTGCTCAATGCCAGTGATTGAATTTGCTGGTAACTCTTTGAACCACTTTTGGGCTTGGCCATCCAAACTCTGAACAAAACCTCTAGTCCACACATCTTCTTCAGAAATATTTATGTTTTCTGCATAAGCATAAAATGCTTCAATGTGTTCTTCAGCAGTATACTCCCCTGCTCCTGTAAACTTTGGCATGTATTTCTGGTAATCACCAGTTGGCATGGCAGACAAGGGATTTGGCAAGACAAGTGGAGCATATCTGTTTGCCAAGATTTGTTCCATTCTGGTCAAAGGGGTAGCCATCGCAGTTTTGGTGGTTGATACAGACGAGGAACTTGTAGGAGATGATAAAGGAGATGAAGAACTTGTAGGAGAGGATGGAGGAGGTGAGTTGCCTGAGTTAGAAAAGAATGGTTGTCTTACTGGACCCTGAGCAGAAGTTTCAGAAGTAGGTGGAAAGTAAGAGGCTTTATAAAACTGACTAAGCAACGAAGCTAGATTTTCTTCTCCTTTAGAGGACAGATCATGGAGAATTTATTCAAGGACGGGAAGATTTGTGTAAGTGTGTAAAACACATGTCGAAGGTTTGCTAGGTGATGAATCAAAAAGAGATGAAGAGGAATCTTCTTTCTACGGGGAGGATTCAGTATTCAGTTCTTTTGGATGGGATGAAATATCAACCTCAAGGACAGAATCAGTAATATTAGAAGAAAAAGAAGGTTCTTCTACTTTAGATACTTGAGATGAAATTTTTATTTCTTGGGAATTTTGGATTTCAGCAGGGGATTCAACAAAAGACTTTTCAGATATGAAAGTATGAGAATCAGTTGGAATACCTGAATCAATTGCACTTGCAGATACGGAAGCCTGTCTTTGCAAAGCTTTGCCCTTGCTGATGATTTTTTCTGGATCAGGAACTGATGTCAATGGGCCTTCTGGGTTTGCCCTGGTGTGAGCTCTTTTTGGAGCCACTTCGTTACAATGGAGTCGCCAGATAGAAAATGTACAACCTGATAGTGTCTACTTCTTGTCTATCATCAAGAATTAGATCTATGTTGTCTCCCAGAGAAGCTGAGCTTCGATCTCCTCTCCCCGGCAACGGCGCCAATTTGTTATCACTCCAAGAAACCCTTTGTGGTTGCAGACCAAAGGTGCTTGGTAACTTAAGAAATGAATGTTTTTTTATTTTGTAAATGTGGATCAATGGGATAACTCAATTCAGCTTATGGCATTCAAACATGAAAATGATAAACAAATAGACAGTGCTCTCAAAGATTGATTAATCAACAGATAACTTTAAAATGGGTGAAGAACATATTGTAACTAAACCAGTACAATGTAGGGTCTAAGAGACAATCAAGAAAACTATTATCAGGCTATGAGCTAAACAATGGGGTAACAGCCATTCAAAGCTTGACAACACAGATAATAGTGCAGAAAGAAAGATGGAAAGATGACATCAAAATTGAAAGGAACCTGTGATCTGTATTAACATAAAAAGTCTGAGTACAATAGCCAATTACTCTATCCAAAATTGAACCTCTGTTTGATATCAAAAGCAGGCATTTATAGCCTTTACAAGAAGTTATACAGATCCTAAAAACATGGATCTGTATTTAATAAAAACAGTTCTATTCTATTTAAACAAATTTTGAAATTAAAGTCTTTAACAACTAAACTAAGTAGTCAAACTGTCTTCAGTCTTCAAAATCGCCATCTGCCTCCTTCAGCTCTTAGCATCTGCAATGTGGTGAAATGGCAGGACACTTGTATATGACTGTTCAATTTCCCAACATTTGTGGTCGAGTGTTTAGGAAAAGGTTTTGAATGTGTAACCAAAAATCCCTCGAATCCCTGATGTTGTACTTCTTGCATGTGATTTAATAATCCACTGATACAATGGCATATATTCAAAATCTGTTTGGAATGAACTGTTGTGTTTTTGGCCTCAAAATTTGCTTTCCCAGCTTTCAACAGCGCAACCGTTTGATTTTTTCACGAGTTAGCTATTGAAAGCTGTCGCTTTCCACAACTAACGGGTAATGAAATAATAGCCTGGCGCTGTTGAAAGTCCCTATAGCGCACAAAAGAATTTTCACCTTCGAAATTGATTTCAAACCAAAATCAATGGGCATCCGATTTCTCACCTTGCATATTGACTGCAACTTGAGCAAGGACTGTCAGGTCTGGATGAGATTTTTGCTTCAATTTTTGCTTCAACCTCCTGATCTGCCTCTTGAGGCATTTGGCAAGCCACCACAAGCTGTTGTAATCTTTGGTGAGATTTTTATTCCTCTTTTTCTCTTTAACACTCTCCTTGGCCAATCTTTCAAACGCTGCATTTGTCTTGGCAAAGTTATCAGATAATTTTTTATACCTATCCTTAATCACCCGCTCCAAGACCTCTTGCTGGGCAATTACCTCCTTGAGATGTTTGATCCTTTGAGACTTATTTGTCCTAGGGTTTTTTGATGATTCTCCCTACTCTGTCTGATTGAAAGTTTCATAGTTCTGTGCACATTCAGCTGATTGCTCAGAACTCTTAATGGCAGGACATTGATTTTGTTGCTCAGATTCTGAATCTGAATAGGGCAAGTTAAGTATATCCTTGCCTGCACTCTGCTCTGTTGGATGCCCTGTATTCTGCTGTGTAGTCTGCTCAAAATTTAACTTTCTTTTTGACCTATGGGGCTTCAGTCCAGATAATCTGTCTTCTGATGGTCCTGGTAAAGCCCTTCTTCTTCTTGAGCTACTCTGAGGGGATGATTTTTTCTTTGCACCAACCATCTGTTCATTTGCAGTCTGATTCTGGGTTTCAAAACCTTCCCAGAACAGAAAGTGCTCCCAGCTCCTCCCCTGTTGTTTCAATTCTTCCAGAATAATTAATTTTATGAGGCCTAGGTGACATAGAGTAGTTTTCACGCTCAAGGGTTGAGCTCTAATCCTCTTGCATACCTTAGTCAAACTGTGATATAAGAAATAAGGAAAATTGATGGGGGTCTTGCCTGTGAAGTGATCCATGAGTTTAAAGTGGTACATCATCAATTTATCATATCTTCCCTCTGAGGTAATGTACAATTGAATACCTTTGAATAATTCTTGCCATTCTTCATCTAGATATGAAACGAGCATACCTTTTCTCCACGCTTTGTGCTTGTACCCCTCTTTCAATCAGATCCTGAAATATAGACCTTTAGGAGCAGTGGTTTTAAACCATCTCTGACCAATTGTTGGCAATCCTGTAGTCGCGGCAATGAAAACCTCATCCACTTTGATTTCCACAGAGCCGACGCGAGATTTGTTGCCATCAAAAGTCTTGGCAAAGACTTCAGCTGTGGCCTAGTGGCACCCAATTTGTAACCTTTCTGCGAATTCCATACACCCCGCATTTCAAAAATGCCTCTGGACCTCGGGATGTGATTGTAAAAAGGATAAGTTATCCAATTCTCGCTTGAGTAAAATGCCACTTCGTTTTCTCACCATTCTGCAGCTCAAAAACTTGACAATTGTAACCCCTGTAACTGCCTAGTCGAGCCGAGGTTCTGCGCTGTTGAAAGCAGTTTGGGCTTCGACTCTGTTTTGAAACAAATGAAAACTTCGACAGTATTCTGGAAACGATTTGTGATATGAAACCTCTGTTTGATTTGATGGTGTCAGGCCGGCGGTACCTCCTCTGTACCTACATCACCCAACACGAACCTACCATCTCGGATGCCATGAGTGCTGTGCGTGAGTTCTGGGCCGGATTCGAATTACAATTGTATCCTAACATGCATGATTGAGTTTCTATGATTGCCCATTCCTATCAGCGCATGCCTTGGATTTACTTTGATGTGGGGGTGATCAAATCATAATTACTGTCATACGTGGATATCACGCACGTGATTCCCGCTTTGTGCAGCAACGGCTCGTGGAAAACTCCTCTGTCAACAGCTTGCTTGCCACTTTCACCAGCGCACGACTCTGCGAAAAGTCCCTGTTAGCTGCTGAAAGTATGCACTTTCAACAGCGCACCATTAGTTAAAAAACACTCCTTAGCTGTGGAAAGCATATATTTTCAACAACGCGCAATATCAATTGAAATCACTCCTTAGCTGTGGAAAGCATGTACTTTCCACAGCGCGCCATATGAATTGAAATCGCTCCTTAGCTGTGGAAAGCATGTACTTTCCACAGCGTGCCACCCACGAACTGATTGTCAGACCTTTTAAGAGTTGTCACTTTCAACAGCGCATCGACTGATGAAAAGAGCTCCTTAGCTGTTGAAAGTGGGCACTTTCCACAGTGCACAATGAATCTTTAGACACACGTTAGCTGTGGAAAGTAAAAAATGACAATTTTGAAAAAGAAGACTTTATGGGTCAATTATTTTCTAGGACAAACCAAAACCAAAAATTTTCTCAGCTATAAAAACTCAAAAGTAACTTGAAGACACTACCAAAAGCCATGATATCCACTACAAAACTCAACTGAAAGAACGGTTTCATTTTGGGAGTTAACACTACACACTCGGGAAAACTCATCAACAACATCTACCAATACATATACATCAAAATAACAATAAGTCACAACACATCATCATCATCATCATCATCATATACAACCCATAATCGAAATGAAATTGTAATACACCATAGCCAGATCACTTGCATGCAAGTGTCCTCAATGAATATGTGAATAAAAGTGTGCTCAATGGAACGAGATGTTACATAAACCCCCTCTTGTTTTAAACTTCATCCTGAAGTTTGTACATTATATAAATGTAAGTAAACAATTGTATTTGACATAGATCTAATTGTCTAATCTATCAAACAAGTAAGGAAATTGTTGACGCATCTCATATGTGTCCTCCCAGGTAGCCGAGTGTGGACTATAGTTGTCCCACTATACCTTGACCTGATCGAATATTAGATGTCATAGTTGTCAAATGCGGTGGTCTAAAATGAGGATTGGATCCTCCATGAGAGCACCCTCACCTAACAAATTCAAAGAACTCATGTCAATCAAATGTGACGGATCAAAAACATAATGCCGTAAAACAGATATGTGAAAAACATCGTGCATACGCCTCAAAGAATCAGGCAAGGCTAGTATATAAGCCACAGGTCCTTTCCTTTTCACAACCTAAAAAGGTCCCACAAACCTAGGAGAGAGTTTATCACCCTTTCCAAACTTAATCGAATTCTTATGCAGTTTTACCCATAAGAAAACTTTGTCGCCAACTTCATAATTGCGGTCAACGTGATGCGCATCAGCATAACTCTTCTATCGATCTTGCACTTCTTTAATCCTTTGTCTTATTGATTGCACCTTTTATTCCATTTCTTGGATTACTTCTGGTCCTACCAAGACCCTATCCTAAAGTCGATCCCAAATCAACGACATCTTACATGGTTGCCCATAAAGAAATTAAAACGATGGCATCTTAATCGTACTCTGGTAGTTGTTGTTGTATGCAAACTCTACCAATGGAAAGAAGTCTTCCCAAAGTTTTTGTTGGTCCATTACATACATATGAAAAATATCTTCCAAAATCTGGTTCATTCTCTCTGTTTTTTCATCTATCTCAGGGTGATATGTTGTTCTAAAATTCAGCCGTGTTCCCAAGGCCTCTTGGAAACTAGTCCAAAATTGTGTAATATCACAATCTCGCTCACAAATAATCTAGCTATGTGTTGGTCTCCAGTTTTGATCATGTTTTTGCCTATATTATATCACAAAGACCCCCATTTCCATACCCAGTACCACCCCTTTTGGCTTTGTTATGACACACTTGACATCTCTTTACCACTCAATGGGGTTACTCAAGGTATTTTTATGTTTCAAGTTATTTTTATGTATTTTGATACTTTAAATTAATATTGAAACTAATGTGGCTTGAGTTAGGTACTATTTCTATTTGAAACAGGATTTGCCAGTACCAGGTACCAGCTCGCACCCCGTGGAGATACCAACGAAGCTGCTAAAGATCCGCACATGATGGCCAGAGTGGGAGACAATGCGATTTATATGATAGATGGAGTCATCACTCATATGCTGATTGAAGGAGAAATTATAGAACAAAGTTGTAATACTTCATGACTCACACTTCGTGACACTGCGTGGCACGAAGATGTGAAGACCGTTTTTTAACTGATTTCGAGTTAATTTCGGATCTGGGATCCGTTTGAATTAATGTATTTTTGCTTTAAACTGTTATTGAGGAGGATCTATATAAACAGAAGATCACTCCTAAGAAACGTTGGGTTATGTTATGTTATGATACATTTCTGTTAATACAATCTGCCTTTGCGTTATGTTATTTCACTGTCATACGATTTGAGTTATTTCTATGAGTAAATGGAGCGTGAAGCATGGCTAGTGTTTGCGTAGAATGATTGAGTAGTTCTGGTTCTTCCTTTCGGCGTTTGTACCTTTTGGTTGGGCCCGCCAAACAGGTTCAAGTCGCTGCTTTTCTCTGTTTTAGATTTAGTTTATTTCAGTGTTTTAGTATTTGCATGCATGTTAGCTTAGAGTTTGGAAATTAACTTGTTCAGAATCATGCTTAATTATTCTTCAACTGTATCATTTCCAGCATATTAATATCTTCTACGTTGATGAGTATTGAACGCATGGTTGATTCCTGTAGAGTTTAAGAGCATGAACTAGGTTTGCTTTAATTCCAGTTTTCAATCTGAGCGTAACTTAGAGTTTGAATCTATTTTGTTTTGGTTAGGATAGTTAGGTTTCTCTGCTTTGTTAGATAGTTAGGTTACTCTTCTTAGTTAGGATAGTTAGGTTGCAATTAAATTAGAAGGAAGCTTCCGGTACTAGTAGGGTAAGTAGGATATCTCTTTATTTTTCCTGTAGAACAGATTTAGATTTATTTTCGATACTTAGATTAAAAGAATTTTAGGAAATACTCTTTCTGTTATGACTTAGATAGAAATAGTGATGATTAGATGATTAAATATAGTGGTAGAATAGTTTTGTGAAATCACATTAGAGTAGAAATAGAAGCACCAGCACTTAAGCATAGGACTGTTTTCTGTTGATGAATTAAATAGGAGATGATAAGTTTCAGGATAGTCATTAGGATTCATTTTCTAAGAGTGAGTTTGTGTTTTCTTCTAAGAATAGTCTTTAAATAGGGATTAGAATCTTACCCGCACATACAGTGTAGCAGCTCTAAGTTTACTTGCCCTGGTTTGACAATTCAGTGTTTCAGGTCATTAAATTCTTTAATATAGCAGCCTGACATTTTTGGCGCCGTTGCCGGGGAGCTGTTTAAAAGGTAAGTTAGATAGTTGTCTTGATTAATTTTAGAATGCACTTAGTTTGGTGTGGTATGTTAGTAGGTTTATAGTAAGAGGAGCTGTGGAAACAAAAGGGTGAAAACCAACATATCAGTTATCACAGGTACTCTGAAACTCAATCTTAGTTTCTTTTCTTTCATTTAGTATGACTTCATGAGAAATAGAGAAGCTAGAGGTAGATTTAGGGGTAGTACAAAACAACAAAAAGGAGAAACCTCCACCCAAAAAGCGATAGAAACTGAGACTGAAATTCTGGCTGAGGAAACCATAGAACAAAACCTAGAACCAGGAAACACCATACATCAACAAACT
>ML778238.1:728677-746765 GCA_009831015.1 Picea engelmannii | reverse complement strand
GCCAAACAGGTTCAAGTCGCTGCTTTTCTCTGTTTTAGATTTAGTTTATTTCAGTGTTTTAGTATTTGCATGCATGTTAGCTTAGAGTTTGGAAATTAACTTGTTCAGAATCGTGCTTAATTATTCTTCAACTGTATCGTTTCTAGCATATTAATATCTTCTACGTTGATGAGTATTGAACGCATGGTTGATTCCTGTAGAGTTTAAGAACATCAACTAGGTTTGCTTTAATTCCAGTTTTCAATCTGAGCGTAACTTAGAGTTTGAATCTATTTTGTTTTGGTTAGGATAGTTAGGTTGCTCTGCTTTGTTAGATAGTTAGGTTACTCTGCTTAGTCAGGATAGTTAGGTTGAAATTAAATTAGAAGGAAGCTTTCGGTACCAATAGGGTAAGTAGGATATCTCTTTATTTTTCCTGTAGAATAGATTTAGATTTATTTTCGATATTTAGATTAAAAGAATTTTAGGAAATACTCTTTCTGTTATGACTTAGATAGAAATAATGATGATTAGATGATTAAAGATAGTGGTAGAATAGTTTTGTGAAATCACATTAGAGTAGAAATAGAAGCACCAACACTTAAGCATAGGACTGTTTTCTGTTGATGAATTAAATAGGAGATGATAAGTTTCAGGATAGTCATTAGAATTCAGTTTCTAAGAGTGAGTTTGTGTTTTCTTCTAAGAATAGTCTTTAAATAGGGATTAGAATCTTACCCGCACATACAGTGTAGCAGCTCTAAGTTTACTTGCCCTGGTTTGACAATTCAGTGTTTCAGGTCATTAAATTCTTTAATATAGCAGCTTGACACTATGTCTGTCACCTGATACATCGTACATACTGGAATAAAGTGTTCACTCTTCGTTAGAGTGTCAACTACCACAAAAATTGAATTGCGTATCCTTGTCGTCAGTGGAAATCCAACGATAAAATCCATCAAAATGACCTGCCATTTCGATTGAGGAATAGTGTGTGGCTATAAAAATCTTATTGGATGTCCATGTTCAGCCTTCACTTGATGACATTCTAGACATATTTCCATGTAACTAACTATGTCCACTTTCATTCCCTTCCAAAATAATAAAGACTTAAGGTCTTCCTTTATCTTTGTGACTCCCGGATGAGCCATGTAAACTACTCGATGAACTTTGCTTAGGATCAAACTTCTTAATTTGTCATAAGGCGGTACATAAATTATGTCGTTAAATATCAACAATCTGCCTATGTCTAATGAATAACTTTCAAACTTCGGTACCATCATGGTATCTTGTTTGGTATTATCCTTAACTTCCTTGTACCAATCATCGTCAAACTTTAGAGCTAGAATATCTTCTCGTAGATTCGTATTAAGAGTTATTACCGAGAATATTCATGGTCTCCGACTCAACGCATATGCTACTCTATTCATCATTCCTTTAATGTAAGTAATCTCGAAGTCATATTCGCTACATAATTTTGACCAACGCCTATGTCGCGCGTTCAAGTCACTCTGCGTAAATATATGATGCAATCCACAGTGATATGTCTTTAATTTGAATTTTCTTCCAATCAGATAATGTCTCCATACTATCAAGGCATATACAATTGCTAATAACTCCAAATCGTGCGTTGCATAGTTCTCCTCATGCTTTCTCAATTTCCTTGAAATGTAAGCAATCAATCGACCATCTTGTATCAAAACTCCACCTAAACCTTTATTGGATGTGTCCATGCATACCAATAATTCCTTGTCCATGTCAGGGACTTTCAGTATTGGTGTTGTCGTCAACAACTCTTTAAGATTTTTAAATGCTTCTGCGCATTTCTTTGTCCAAAAAAACTTCTTGTTTTTCTTTTGCAATTCCATGATTGGATTTGTTATCTTCGAAAAACCTTCTATGAACCATCGATAATATCCTGCTAAACCCATAAAGCTACGCACTTCTTTTACGTTCATCGGAGATAGTCATTCCATAATAGCCTCTACTTTCCATAGATCCACAACGATACCCTCTCCAGATATGATATATCCCAAATAATGAATGTTTGATTGGTAAGAAGAATATTTTGATAGCTTCCTGTACAATTTGTTTTCTCTTAGACACTATAGAACCAATCTCAAGTGTTTTTCATGCTCTTATTTCGTTCGAGAATAATCAGTATTTCATCGATAAATACTTGTACAAACTTGTCCAAGTATTTGCGGAACACCCCATTCATCAAACTCATGAACACTCTCGGGGAATTTTTCAGTCCAAACTGTAAAACAATAAACTCATAGTGTATGAATCTCTTCTTGAATGTGGTCTTAGGGATATCTTTGTCCTTAATCCATAATTGATGATATCTTGATCTCAAGTCAATATTTGAAAACATTGTTTCTTCCTTCATCTGATCGAATAAATCATCTAGTCTTGGCAATGTATTTTGGTTCTTAATCGTAGCTTTGTTTAATAGATGGTAGTCAATACAAAGTCTCCATAAAAATTATCGGTGCACCCCACAAAGATATGCTCAGATGTATAATTCCTAAATCCAAAAACTCCTTCAATTGCATTTTCAACTCCTACAATTCCGGAGTCAGCATCCGGTATGGAGTTCTCACAATCGGTTTTGTTCCAGGTTTCAATTCTACTATAAACTCCAACTCTCTTTCGGGTGGTAATCCTGGCAACTCTTCTGGAAATATGTCTGCAAACCTTTGTACTACAGGAAGGTTTTCTAGTCCTTTCTCTTCTCCCTTTTCATTTAGAACTAAGATGGAATATAACCTGCATCCCTTGCACATACTCTTCTGCAATTGTAGGGAAGAAATAAACCTCAAGGACACTCCCCGGTTTCTTCCTACAGTAACTCTAATTTGTCCCAAATCATCCATTAAACTCAACCGTTTCGTATTGTAGTTAAGTATCGCATCATGCAATTCCAACCATTCCATGCCTATCACTATGTCATAATATCCTAAGATCGTGACGTATAGGTTGGCATTCATTACAATTTTTCCCAAGTTAATGTTGCAGTCCATAACCTTCCCTCTAACATTTTGTTTGGAACCTAATTTAATTTCTACATATCTGAACTCGTCTTGCTCGACTGCCTTTACCTTAATTATCTTTAGTGTTGCACTAGAAATAAATCTCTCTATAGCACCTAGATCTATCAAAATACTAAAATTTTGATCGGCAATTGTACCTAACATCTCGAGCAAAGTGGACTGATGCTCAACTTGGAGGCTGTTCACTGCTGCATGTATCCTATGGGCCTTTATAAAATCTCCAATAGTAATGGTTCATGATGATCCGACCACTCTGGCCTTCTCAATCGAATAGTATCACTGCTAATGTGGCTCTCCACATGTCCAACATCCAGTCTTCGGTCCAGTTCTCCTGGTCCCCGAAGTATAATTTGTTGGCCTAGTTGTCTGTGTTCTTGGTATGTTCTGTTGAACAGACCTAAATTGTTGTTGTTGTTGTGAACGATGTTGTTGATGTTGTGGTCCTCTTTAATGAGTCCTATGATGATTATTTTTTCATCTCTGTGTCACAAACATAGGTCCTCTGTGTTGAGGAAAGTGTATGAGGAACCTTACTCAATCATTTTTAGATCTTGTTGGGGTAACGAAACATAGTTGGGAATGTTACCTGGGGTTTATAGCCTTAAAAAAAAAAAAACAATCACTTAATCCATAGGTATTAAGTACGAGGGACCAAGGCTAGTATTATATATGTTATATTTAATTATGCAAAATAAATAAAATAAGCAAGAAATTACATAAGTTTGTACATGGATAAGAGACAAGGTTAAAAGAAAAATCTGAACCAAATCATTAGAATACACATATGAGATAGAAATCATAAATCTGATTTTTATATTTATTTCATTATGAGATACAAAGTTGAATTCTCTTTACAAACCCCTGCGAGGGTAGGGACCAAAGTCATATTTACAACCCTCCTATGGGAACCATACAAAAAGACTCTGAAAACAAAAGAAAACCAAAGCTAAATACATGGATCATCTTGCCACAAAATATTGTCACTTGACTCTACAAAATATTCTTTATCAGTCATGAAATTCAATTCATAAACAAACAAGAACACACAATCTGCCAAAGATAAATCATACACCTTTAAAGACAAGTTGTTGAAAGATATGATTCAATTTTGAATCATGATGCCTTCAATAAGACCCTGTTGTCATCAATATTGTTAAGCCTTCTAGTAAACTTAGAATGAATGAAGAATGGAAATATCTCACAAATGCAGAGAAAACCTTATAGTAGAAGTTCTCCTTCTATTCTCTCCTCCTTTTGTCTCCTCATTTGATTGAGTTTTTATCTTTTCTCAATAAGCTATGGTAGGTAAACTACCTTTCTTTAGTTAAGCTTAATTATCTTAACTAATTACTTGAAACAAATAAATAATAATATATATAAATAAGGGTCTAATTAAATAATAACTAAATGGGTGGAACCCCTTGTGACTCCCATTTTCAATTTCTTTTTAATAATCATCAAATCATGAAGTATAAAACCCCAAACATTTGATTCAAACATCCTCCTTGTAACTCTCATTCTCATATTAATGATCAATTATTTTAATATCAACAAAATATAACATGACTATATCCAAAAATAGCATTATATCCATGTTGTCCAAAACATTGTCTAAATATGTATTTGTTGTCCAAAACAATGTCAAAATAAAAAGACTATCCTCAATAGAAAATAACATTAATCAACATTAAAATCCATATTTTTTGTGAGAGGCATTTTGTTCTTTTCACTACTTCCTTCTTTTGATCCCATTTTTTATTTATCCCTTGCAATAGCCTTCAATTGATGGGAACCTTATGGGTGGACTGCATTGATGACGTGAGAAAAATAATCTTTGAGATGAATATGAGAGGACACATATTCATAGGAATCTTTGGATGACTTGGAGGGAGTGGCCACTCCTTTTCCCTTATCTAGCTCTATCTTGGGAACATTACTTGTTATCATTTTGCTTGCATGGGAGGAATATACTAGCGAGGCAACATGATTATCTTGGGCATTTGGATTTATTGGCAGTGGAGGAGGGTGTAATGGAAAGGACAAAGTGGGCCAACCATGGTGATGAGCTATAGGATGATGAACAATTTATTGCCAACAATCATTAGCAGGTGGTTCTGGTTGCATAGACACATGAGGGAGAACATGGATACCAGAGAAATTTTGACGAGGTTGGAAAGGATGCCTCTCAGGTATGGGTTGCAAAATTCCTTGGCCAACTAGATTAAAAAACCCAACTTGGAAAAGTTGATTTAGTTCTTGTGGATCAACGTCAAAATGTATAGAAAATTGTGGCCTTCTATGGCCTCTTTGCCAATTATTTCCTCTGCCTCTATTAGCACCTCTACTATTATTGCCTCTACTAAAGAAACTTATTCCAATCATGTTATGAAAAACTCTTAACAATACATCCATCAATACTATACCTAAATAAAATCAAAAGGTTGGCTCTATCATTCACCATAGAAGCACATGCAATCCATCCATCAATACTTTAAAACTCAACAATCAATTTCCAATTGAACAGGGAGTGGCAGGGACCTTGGGAAGATGTGGGGATTTATAATGAGTGTAAAATGGTAGCATGGATGGGAAGCGGCAAACTAATACTATTCAAGAAAATGCAGAAGTAACAAAAAATGTATCCATATCCAAACTTCCAACATCAATCTTCATCTAGCCCTTTGTTTTGTTATTAACCCTTTCTCTTTTCAAAAAAATTACATTCATAATAATAGAACATGGAATGTTTTAAATGTATTTGAGAAGGGGGTGGGCATATAATGAGCGAAAAGTGAGATAATGAAAGGGAAAAAGACGATTATTGTTCTATTATATGCAATAATATTTATTGAAGATTGCCATCACCATCAATTCCCAAAACATTTTCTCTATTAATAATTCAAATTCAAGAGACAACAGTTTTTATAGTACCCAATATAAAACCCCGGGAAGGTTTTGGGACTGTCAAAATTTACAACTTTAATTTCCCCTTCATTTTCTTTTTTCATTAGCATAGATTTTATAAGAGACTGTTAACAAATTCATTTGAAACAATTAAAACCAAACTACATCAAGCACGCATGGGAGGCTGAGAACGCAAACATAGAGCCATCGACCTTTCACTATACAATGCTTGTATCACAACCTCAATACTTGTTGTATAAAAAAAATGGGTTTGAAACCCCATGTGAAACATGTGCTCATCATTTGATTTTAACATCATATAACTTCAAAATCAAGAAAACCCCCATAGATAAATAACTAACGAGCCAAGACTTAATTCATATAACCAATCTTCCTAATGTTGGGTCAATCACTATAACATACATCAAATCATGAAGTATAAAACCCCAAACATTTGATTCAAACCATCCTCCTTGTAACTCCCATTCTCGTATTAATGATCAAATATTTTAATATTATCAAGATATAACATGACTTTATCCAAAAATAGCAATATATCCATGTTGTCCAAAACACTGTCTAAATATGTATTTGTTGTCCAAAACATTATCAAAATAAAAAGATTGTCCTAAATAGAAAATAACATTAATCAACATTAAAAACCATATTTTTTGTGAGAAACAGTTTTCCTCTTTTCATTATTTCCCTCTTTTGATCCCATTTCTGATTTATCACGTGCAATAGCCTTTAATTTATGGGAACCTTATGGGTGGACTGCATTGATGACTTGAGAACAATCATCTTTGAGATGAAGATGAGAGGACACAGATTCAGAGGAATATTTGGATGACATGGAGGGAGTGGACACTCCTTTCACCTTATCTAGCTCTAGCTTGGGAACATCGGTTTTTATCCTTTTGTTTGCATGGGAGGACTGTACTAGCGAGACAACATGATCATCTTGGGCATTTATTTCCAACAATATAGGCTGATGAACAATTTATTTCCAACCATCATTGGCAGGTGGTTCTGGCTTCATAGACACACGAGGGGAAACAGGGATACCAAAGAAATTTTGATGTGGCTCGAAAGGAGGCCTCTCAGCTATGGGTTGCATAATTCCTTGGCCAACTATATTAAAAAACCCAGCTTGGAAAAGTTGATTTAGTTGGAAAAATCGTGACCTTTTATAGCCTCTTTGCCAATTATTTCCTCTACCATTACTGCCTCTGCTCAAGAAAATCATCCTGAAGAAATATTCCAATCATGTTATGAAAAAATCTTAACAGTCCATGCATCAATACTCTACCTATATAAAATCAAAATGTTGGTTCTATCATTCACCACCAAAGAACATGCAATCCATCCATCAATACTTTAAAACTCAACAATCAATTGCCAATTGAACAGGGAGTGGTAGATACCTTGGGAAGATGAGGGTATTTATAATGAGCGTAAAAAGGTAGCATGGATGGGAAGTGACCAACAAATATTGTTCAAGAAAATGCAGAAGTAATAGAAAATGTATCCATATCCAAACTTCCAACATCAGTCATCATCTATCCCTTTCTTTTGTTATTAACCCTTTCTCTTTTCAAAAAAATGGCATTCATAATAATAGAACATGGAATGTTTTAAATGTATTTGGGAAGGCGGTGGTCATATAATGAGCGAAAAGTGAGATAATGAAAGGGAAAGACACGATTATTGTTCTATTATATGCAATAATATTTATTGAAAATCGTCATCACCATAAATTTCCAAAACATTTTCTCTGTTAATAATTCAAATCCAAGACACAACAATTTTTATAGTACCCAATATAAAATCCCAGGAAGGTTTCAGGATTGTCAAAATTTACAACTTTAATTTCCCCTTCCTTTTCTTTCTTCATTGGCAATGCTTTCATAAGATATTGTTAACAGAGTCATTCAAAACAATTAAAATCGGACTACATCAAGCGTGCATGGGAGGATGAGAACACAAACATAGATCCATCAACCTTTCACTATACAATGCGTGTATCACAAACTCAATACTTATTGTATAAACAGACTCGGTTTGAAACCCCATGTGAAACTAGTGCTTATCGTTTGATTTTAACATCATATAAATTTAAAATCAAGAAAACCCCCATAGATAAATAACAAACGAGCCAAGACTTAATGCATATAACCAATCTTCCCACTGACAAGTCAATCACTATAAAATACATCAAGACTAGAGTTCGAATCTACTAATTTCCATACATCAGATAAAAGAACCAAGGTTTGGGTAAATGTAAAGGCGAAACACTCATAAGGGATTTTCAAAAAAAACATCTACCCATTTATTTCCACTACATACTTTCCATGAACCTCTCGTGGTGGCCGCAAGGCAAATACGCCTATATGTTCACAAATAGTGGAAATTTAACTTGAAGGAGTTGCAAGTCTTCCAAAGACTAGGTAAAGAGTATGGTGTTATCCAAGAAACAAAACAAGTGTTCTTTTGTTTCACAGAGTAAAAACCTTGAATTTCAATCACCAGATATGAGTGAAACTAAAAGTTCTTGCCATAATTATTTTCCAACAACCATAGAAACATAAGCAACATTCATTCTGGATGTGACACAATCACATAATTCAAACAGAAAGGAATTTCGAACATTATTCTCATCTTAAAACATTTAAATGCTAACAGGGAGGAACATCCATTTAAATGCAATTTCCACAGTCGTTATACCCACATACATCCATTATAACTTCGGAAAGCAACACAGTCTATAAGAAAATATGAGAGCCAACATCATGATTTTATTCGAAGCGGAGCTATAGTTCATGAATGGAGAGGTAAGAGCCGACATACATGTAAGGAGAATGCCAGAAAACCAAAAAGTGCCACTATTATTTCCAATGCTGAGGAAAACGGAGGAAGTACCAGCCAAAGCAACCAACACATGCACATACAAAGTGAAGGTGGCGTCCTCGAGGTAGGGTTAGAGCGACGTGCATTAATTGCACAACATTTTCCACATTAATTTCCATCAACTATAGCCAAGTACGAGCACACCCAATACTTCCAACACATAGTCCAGTATGTGTTCCACATAAAATCCCAATCCAAATTCGAATTTACCTTCCCCCATTAAACTCATAATCATATACGTATACTCAACAGTTAGCACCAAAACATGTCATGTCCCACATTCCTTTATAGTGAAGGATCACCATCTCATAAAACTTATCAATTGTCCACAATAATAACAAGTACACCAGTGAAATACACCATAACTATATGTGGCTCATGCTTGAAGTTTGAACAACAAGTCAAAATATATGTGTTAGCAAGAATAAACCAAGATGCTTATTAAAACAAACATTCCCCCCCTTTCATTTCTTTTTCAAATTAAATTGCCAACGAACCCATCATTCGCCCATTTCACTTGGAAAGAGGTTTTGAATTTCAAACTATAGAATCATATTTGCAAGGTAGTCATGAGTGAAAATCAAAAAAGAAAAGAATATTTCATCATTATTCACATAAAGGGGTCCCACCTATTTAGTGTATATATATATATATATATATATATATATATATATATATATATATATATAATAAGGCATTGCAACCCATTTTCATGCAGGGATTCCATGTTGTTGTTTTGGGAATCAACAAATTGGAGACTCCACAGTGAAATCTATTCTCAACAGATTTAGAACTCGAGATGTTTGGTTTCACAGACCAATAGAAGTAGGTGATCGAAAACTGATGAAAAAAATAGTTATGCAGTAGAAGGAAAAAGGATGGTTTAAGGGAAATAATGAGACGTGACTTCAGGGAATAACTTATGGAAAGTGATATGTATGAGGGGAGTTGGTCCTATATGAATAAAAATCGAATGAGACATAACAAATAATTCTTTTTAGACTTTCAATGAGAATGCTTATGATATGCTCTTGAATCTCAGGATGGAGGGAAGAAAGGGATAGCAAAAACAAGGAAGAATACAAAACTAACTATACTACAATAGTATTGAAAGAAAACATCTATTTCAGTGGTGTCTTAAAAGGAGGACATCGTGACAACTGTGTGTACTTTATTTTCATCGATCAACAATACTTATAGAATGACATTGTTATGGAAAAATTGATCCAGGCCTTATTTATGATGATTATGCAAAACAAACAATAGAAATTAAAAACTCAAAAAACAAAAGTAAAAATAAAACAATAAGACAAAAGACTATATACAGCAGTCATGTTTACACAAGGAGTTAATGATCAAGTTGGTTCCACATAATTTTTCAAGTGGGAACCATTAGAACTGTAAGAGAACAATCGCTCCTCCAAATCCTTTAGAAGGTATGAATTTGTGCTTAGGATAAAAGCAATTTTGAAAGGACCTAGCCATAATTTTTGGAATTAATAATGTCCCCTTCTTTTAGCATGGGCTGAGTCCCATAGTAGGACTTTGTCATCAATCTTGAATTCAACATCCTTTTCTCGTTTGTTAAAATAATTTTTCACCGTTTGCTGCCTTATTTTTATGTTCTCGAAGGAAAAATTTATTTGTTCTTCCAGGGATAACAATGCATTTATCCTTTGGGGAACATTAGAATAATTCAATTCTTCAGTCTGTAACATCAGTCGTAAGGATTAAATCTCTATCTCATTAGGGAGAATAACCTCTTGGCCATATACGAGCTAAAAGGGAGAAAAGCATGTACTTGCTTTGGTGGTTGTGTGCTCTTCCCAGAGAGCATAAGTGAGAAGTGTGTGCCACTGGCAAAGTTTGTCTTCTGTGATTCTCTTTATGATCCTAACCAGATTCGTGTTACTAGACTCTGCTTTCCCATTTCCCTGAGGGTAATAAGCAGATGAAGTGAAATATTTGACCCCCAACTTAACCAGAAATTGAGTCAATTTTGTATAAATGAAGGTTGGGCCATTGTCTGTAATGATCTCTAATGGGATGTTGAATCTCGAAAAGATATTAGATTCTAGGAAATAATATACATGCTCATCCTATGCATGTTTAAGAGGAACAACCTCAGTCCACTTAGTAAAGTAATTAGTGGCTTTCAAAATAAAGATATGCCTAGAAGAAGATGGAAGGTTGATAGGACCAATGAATTCTAGGCCCCATTTAGAAAAGTGGAAATATCGAAGGACAGGTTGTAAAGGCATGGAAGAAAGGCATTATTTTCTAGCAAATTGTGGCACTTATCACAGGATCTTGCAAAATTATATGAGTCATGAAATATCGAGGGACAGTAGTAGCCATTTATTATGATCTTAAAAGAACTAGCATTAGCAGAAAAATGACCACCGATGTGGATGACAGAATTTGATGATCCATGGATTTCATGTAACAATTTATGTGCTTCTTCATCATTTACACATCGAAATAACAAACCATCAACAGACCTCCTAGACAAAAAGTATCCTAAAATGATATACTTGGAATATTTTAGGCAAAGTCTCCTTCTCTGGTGCAAATCCATCCCATCTGGACACTTTTATCACTGCAAACAATAAATTGGATTTTTATACCAAGGATGCTCAAACAAGGAGAGATTATGATTTTCAATATAAAACAACGTTGAAAGAGGATTATCTTGGTCATCAAACTCTTCACTTAGTTCAGGGTGTTGATCTAAGTGAAGGGATAGGTATCAATGATTGTCTTCGAAGTCATGATCGTCAAATCATTGTCCTAAATTTTGGCAAGCCAATGTGCAAGCTTTCCAGAAAGATAAGTTTGTGAAAGCAGAAAATTGACAATAGGCAAAGGGACTTTTACCTGTGTATGTTTGCCCAAAATAAAATGGCGAAATTTTTCTATAGCCTTGACAAGAGAAAAAACATGTTTCTCAATATAAGAGTATTTGATTTCATCATTTGATCAAATCTGACTCATGTAAGCTATAGGTTTTTCATTGTTTTGGTCATCACTTTGTAAGAGGATAGCAAAAATTGCTTCCTTGGTAGCATTGGTATATATGATAAAATCTTTGTCAAAATCCGGTTTCGCTAGAACCAGTGTGGAGCTGATTTATTTCTTAATCCTAAGGAAATAATTCTAGATATCATATGTCTAAGAAAAATAACTATCTTTCTTCATAAGATTATGGATTGGTTTAACCATGACAGCAAAATCAAGAACAAATCTACAGACAAAATTAATAATGCCCATGAAAGATTGAACTTATTTCTTGGAAGTGGGGGAAGGGAGGTTTAGAATGGAAGTAATCCTCTCTTGATATATACTTATTCCTGAATCAAAAAAAATGTGAATGAGGAGCTTTCCCTTCGTGACACCGAAAATAGATTTGGAAGGATATAAGGAAATGCCAAATTTTCTGCAGCACGTGAGAACTTTTCTAAGATGACCAAAACGATCCAACTGTTTTTTAGAATAAAAAGTCAAATAATCAAGATAAACTTGGATAATCTTACTAATTGGATCATTAAAATATATTTGCATAGCTCTTTGAAAGGTGGCACCTACATTAGACAAGCCAAAAGGCATCCGTTCATAAGAAAATGTGCCCCAGCGTGTGGTAAATGTGGTTTTATACATATCAGTCATTTTTACCTAGATTTGATTATACCCAGAAAAACCATCAAGTAAGGACATCATTTGAGATGCTACAACCTGTTGTAAAATCATTTCCATATTAGGAAGTGAAAATTGGTCTTTGACACTTTCTCTATTTAATGCACGGAAATCGACACATAATTTGATATGGCAAGTAGTTTTCCAAACAGGGACCAGATTTGAAACCCACTCGGAATACTTAGCTAGAAATATTATTTTATCTTTCAACAATTTTTCCATTTCCTTTCTAATGGTGGCTTCGAGTGTAGGGTTAATAGGTCTTTGTTTTTGCCTAACTGGTTTGATCCTTTCCTTGATAGGAATGGCATGTTGTATGAGATCAGGATCAAAACCACGAAGATCCTCGTATGACCAGGAAAAAACATCTTTAAATCCACAAAGTAATTATGTGAATTTTTCTTTCTCTTCATTAGAACATTGGGCACCTAATTTAATGATCTTTAGAGATTCAGATATCCCAATATTCAAGGAAATGGTATCACCAAATTTCCTTTTTGACTCCTCTTCCTTATGTGTTTCTTTGTTGCCTACATTACTTGATGAAAATGAACTTTCGAGAGGATTTAAGCCTTTAGGAAATTTGTCATTTTTAATAGAGATGATTTCTTTGGGCTTCATTTTGTATGAAAGCGCAAATTCCTTCATCGCTCGGGAAAACCTTCCATGATTCTACGTTATCAGGGATGTGAGGGAAATATAAAGATTGGAACACACAATTAGGTCTTCGAGGTAAAAGTTGTCGAGTAGGAGATGTTGCAAAATAAGCTAACCTATCATCCATTTAATTAAGTTCCCTCTTAACATGAGTGATGTTAAACAACAACAGATTCGAAATCAACATCCAAATAGCTTGAGTATAACGCTTAAGTAACTTATTGCTTGGTGAATAAATCATACGTACAAGATTGACAACAAGTTTAGAATCACCAAAAAATGTGAGGTGGCCACAACCAAGGATATATGTTTTTACGATGCTTGACAATAAGGCCTCAAACTCGGTGACATTGTTTGTGCAAGCAAATTCCAACCTATAAGAAAAATTGTGGATTTTACCTACAGGTGAATATAGAATGATGTCAGCTCCATTACCTTTGTTTGAACATGAGCCATCGAAATTCATGCGCCACATGCCATCATCTAAATCAACTGGTTCAAGCATAGTGTCACCCTCATTAGCAAAGATAGAGTACACTCCCAAATCTTCTTCGAGATAGTTTACATTAGGTTGGGGAACGCTCTCTATATATGGTGAAATTCTTCCTTCCCTAAGGACTATAATGTTCTTTCCATTTTGAGGGATGGACAAATGTGTACCATCAAGTGAAAGGTATCCACCAGTTAAGGCTTGTCAATCTCTTCCCAAAATAATTGAGTACTTACTCATTGGCATATCAATTACTTGGATGTTTAGGGTTATTCTTATCTTGGGATGCGCACACAAAACTAAGGTTACATCCTTGATTTCACCTATAGTTGATTACTGCCAACTATTATAAGAGAGAATGTTTCTAGAATTTTCATTAGTGCAAGATAAGCCAAGATCTTCCATGATGATTTTAGACATCACACTTGGGCTAGACCCACCATCAATTAGGCAACAATGAGCTATTTCATCTATGATTTTTACTGAATATAGAAAGGGGGGTTTTTTACAGGGTTCCTAAAATTATTTACACCTATATTATTTACAATTGAGTCCTCTTCCTTTGACTCTTCAACTAGAATGGCTATGGTAGAAATTTTACCTTCCATAAAGTTTTTGGGATACTTTTGTTCTTTTGGCATGACAACCATGTCCAAAAGAGTAGCATCAGATTTTATATTAGCCAATTGATTAAGTAAATTATACTTGGAAGAGAGAAGAGGATAAGACACTCCTTGATTATCCAAAATTCTAACAGCTTGTGTATCAACACTTTGACAAGATCAACTTAGGGTGGAAGAAGGGTGGGGAAAGTCACATTTTCCCTTGGAAGTGTAATATTTATTCCCGGTGTTGATTACCATAACATCTTCTGGTTCAACCCAATCTAAAACAATGATCGTGGTATCTGGCCTTTTTCCAAATATCTTATCTCTAACATTTTTCTTAACTTCACAAGTATTTTCTTCATGATTTTATTCACAGAAGTTACACCAAATGCGAGCCATTATGGCCTTTGGCTGAAAAGTGTTTGCATTAGTATTCCTAAAAGGTGCTAAGGAAGAAGAAGATTCCCCAAGGGCAGGGGAAGAGGAATTTCCTTTTCGTTCATAGGATATCATCCTATTATTCATATCTTGAACGAGTTGTAGGAGGAAAAACATGTATGTTTTCTTGACCAATTCTCTCTTAGGGAGACCTATTCTTTTGAGTTTCTCTTCATATTCTAGTCAATTCTGAAGGGCGGAACGAATATTGTCAATATCCTTCTATTCAATTCTATGACAATAAGGAGAAGGTAGTGCATTATAATAATGCATGAAAGCCACTTAATTCTGAGGACGGATTAGTTCATGGATTTGATTATATAATTTGGTGAAGCGAAGGTTAAAATATTTAATGGTCTCACCATGCTTATAGGAAATATTATTGTATTCCCTTAACTGCTCTGTTGGGCTCTTGGATTTTCCATAAGTGGACTCGAACCAATAAACCAATTATGCCCAAGTGGAAAGGATTTTTGGAGGGAGGTCAAAACAAATTGTTGTATCTTTCCATTAGAGAGAGTTGACAAATAAACACATGCAAGTATCGTTATATTTATCTCCTATGTTATGAAAATAATTAGAAAATGATACCAGGTGTTTGTTTGTAGTAACGGTGCCATTTCCCTAAAACATAGGTAAATCCTCCTTGAATTTTGGTAATGGGCGATTGGTTGGTACAAGATTCAAGGGATAAAATGTGTGCCATGGGGTGGTTGTAGCATCTTCCTCAAATTGGAAAAGTCCATATTTCTTTATGACTTTAGCGGGATTGGTAGTGGATTGAATAGGGACTTGATGATTGTATATACTACCAATTACTGATGAAGCAGAAGGTTGCGAGGAGGAGGTTCCTCCGGTGCCACTACCACTACCCGCAGATGTCATGTTGAAAGTGATATGTATGAGTAATAAAGGTGAACTGGAAGAATCAGATAAGGTTCGTTTAAGAACACTTTGTTGTGTTTAAGTGACATATTTCATCCTTCTTGTTTCAACAATAGGGGTCGCTTCAGGGGACAACTGTCTTCTCCTTCGAGAGATGAAAGGATTAGAGGACATGAAAAGAAAGACCAAAGAGGTAGGAAAAGGGTGGTTACTATTGACTTTTGGGATACCTTTTGTAACGACCCTCCTCGTTACGACAACATCTCTGATAACAGGTGCAATTTCTTTTTTTGTTTAAGGTGTGTGTGCGCGAGTGAAGAGGGAACATACACACTTGACTCTACGTCGCCACCCGAAGACTAACAAGACACAACCACAATGAACACAAAAAGAATACCTAAGGTGCACGACAAGTAACTTCAAGCATTAAATGACATAGACAAAAGGAAGAATCCATAACAGTAGATTTTTACTATTTCTGCACAGGAAAGCAGGGCGTTTAATCTTAGTCCTCTGCTCCGGAGAGAGAGAAGGTCAGATAGGCTCCTAGCCGACTGCTCAGGCAGAGACTAGTAATCTCCGTCAGGTGTGTCGCAAGAGTGGAAACCCTGCCTTTAAAGGGCCCGAGACTCTTGATACGACACTGGATTCTTTACGCGGAAATAATCACACACACAGACTTACATACTCAGGCCACAAGGAGGGGTCTACCTCCCGCCAGACACAAATAGACCAAGCACATAGAAGGCGTATCAACCAAGTACAACATTATTCTAAATGAACAGCAGCCCTCATTTACTAACTCAAAATAATCCTTGTACTCAATCAAGGACGCTACACCACATAAGTTTATCAATAACAACTAAAAATTACAATGACGCTGACGTGACATGATAAACATATTACATTACAACCATTTATTTTGCACAATAACATCCCTTATATTTTATGTGTTATCCCTACACTAACATTACAAAACAATTGCCATAAAAGGGTAACACCCCTTTTATTTAAGTGATAAAAAGTTTGCAGGAATAACCTTTACATTACAAGGCATTCACCATTAATAAGGCTAGTAAGGAAATTAACACCCTTATTCCAACCATAAAAATAAGTTCACAGAATTAATTGCAACGTTCCCCTCAACCCAATCGTATTAATTCATTGTACTCCCTTCAAGGAACTTATATTTTTCGTGTTGTAAATAAAACAAACTTATTTATCCCTGCAATGAACTGAACATATCATTCTTTTCATACCAAATTAACATTGTAAAGAGAATAACCAGGATCTTGCATTCATATCTTATCCACACTGGTATAACATTTTTCGCCTTGTACAAGCATCACCATTACATAAACAAATGACATTGACAGTAGCTTTTACCAAGAGCATTAATAATAAGAGTTACATTTTATTTATTATTGACAACAAATAAAACTACAACAACAAACCTTCCATAAACTATATTAACAAGGCATTTATATTTTCATTTTATGTTGCCATTTAAGATATTTGCTTTTTTGTGGAAGGCGTTGAGCAGGAGCTTGTTGTTGCACCCAGGAAAGTCAACCAATTTCCCAACTATACCACAGAATCTACTAGCAAGATAGTGTAATGCTCAAACTAGAAATAGTGAACCCAATGAACAAGAAACATAATGAAACGCTTAAATTTAAAGGTAGTCGACCCAATGAGAAAGAAACAGTTCTCTGCAGCACTGGACAACTCATACAACCACCATATGGATCATGGGTGAAGAATAATACCCAGGGAAAAGAGAATAGTGGACCAGTTAGTGGAGATTCGACCTAGTGAATAATTTGTGCACTCACCAGTTTCTAAAAGCACCCAAACATTAATAAATTCACTTGACAAGACTTTAAAATGTTAGGGAAGAGTGTAAAAAACACCCAACAATGAGATGACATGGCATGCATGAAGGACAACTAGTTCAAGAAAATGAATTAAATTAACCCTACCCGAGAATGTGATATCTGGAAGTGTAAACATGACCAACAACCATTTAATTCAACCCATCTAGTATGATATCTGGAAGTGTAAACACGACCAACAATCAATTAATTTAACCCATCTAGTAATTAAGGAGTCCAGGTAAGAGCTCTAGTCGACCAGCTAGAAAATCTATTTAACCAACTGAGACAGACACAGAGGTAAGGAGTAATTCTCAAACACTCAACAATCACAAGATTAAGAAACATGAGGATGCCAACGTTCTCCCATGAATTTAATTAGTTTCTAAAACAAGCAATTGGGCATTGCAAACAGATTAGGGAAAGACAAAAATTTCAAGAGATACAACCATCGCTTGGAAATAAACCATTGTATGGATGGTCCAAAACAAACATCCGTTGGTATTCTTCAATAACTTGCATCTATAAAATGAAAATTTAACAGTAATCCACAGAGCTACACCAGACTGGACAGTAGTTTTTTTTTTTTTTTTTTTT
>ML778238.1:643757-691351 GCA_009831015.1 Picea engelmannii | reverse complement strand
CTTTACAAAATTTAGTTTGAAACATATTCAAACATATTATTCATTACTTCCATTCACAACTAGTTTTTGCATGTAAACATATCTCAACAACATACATCAACAATAAACCATCACCATAAGGAACACAAGATATATATGTAAACTTTTTTTATTATGTGTTACAAGAGACTACAAACTCGAGGGTTTATCAGCACCAACTCAAAGAGAGAACCAACTCTTAATGCAAGACCCAGTCTGCATATCTCAGCACCAACTGAGACGATAAATCCAACCCTCAAGTACAAGACTCATCTTGTAGACATAATACAATCTGTCAACAAGTACGTGTTGGGCCCCAACAACCCCCTTCTTTATTTTTAATCAAAATCTAGGGTCCCTCGAAATTTTACTTGGATTCTTCATTTTTTTCCCCTTTGAATTGATTAGATTGGTATTGGTTTGCTTTATTTCGAGGTTGGTTTGAGTTTATATTACTTTCTTTTGTTTGGTTTGAATTTCATGAAATTCAAATTCCATTATGTTTTTCTTTCTACAGAGTTTTGATGTTGATGGACGAGCTTCATAATTTGGGAGTTTGTTATTACCTCTTCCTTTCTGAGTTTATCCACTATGAGAATGGCTTGGTTGAAGATATGGATTAATAAAAATGATTTTACAAGAAGAACGTTTATTGCGACACATCTTTTCTATGACATTTGTTCCAATTTGATCAAATTTGAATTAGGGAGAGGCGAACATAGAAATCTTAATTTAAACGAAAACATTAATTTTTATCAACTGTTTACTTTCATTTAAATTATGATTATTTTTTTCGTCTTTTTCTCATTAGCAATCATTTTCACAAAATCATTTGGTAGGTTTAATTAATTAAATTATGTTGTCAATTTGCATCTCATTTCAAAATAAAAATAAAAAAATAAAAATAAAAAGGAATTATCTGTTATTTGTTTGATTTTGTGAAAACCCAAAATTAATATTTTTCTCCTCTCCATCAACTTGAAGCTTCTAGAATTTTAAGATCATATTTAAAAGGAAAATATAAACAATTTTTGTTTAGAACTTATAGTTAGTTTAAATTCATTTTAATTTTATTGTTCTAGATTTTGTTTTATTCACAATTTCTAGGTTATTAATTTGGTTTCTTTTTGTTTACAGATTTCGATTTTTAGTTATTTGGTATGGATCTGATCATGGCTTAATTTTATTATCTAAACACATTCAAGATAATTGATTCAAAAATAATATTGGATTGCTGCAAATAATTTATGAGCAACAACAGATCAGATTTGGAAATGCGTTCAAGAACAGATAGATGATTTTACAGGACTTGTTTCAGCCAAACCGTACAGAATCTGAAGAAACGGTTGAAAACCCATCTTCAAAATGGACCCATTTACCTTAATCGTGAGTGTTTTCCCAAACAAATGCACGATTTGAGAGATATTGTTGTCTCTTTACGAGGCAAATTTCAGGTGGCAGAAATTATTAGTGACGCCCAGACTGTTCATTCATTGTATAAATATATGAGAAAGTTCAGAGCCAAGGGGATCCTGGAAAGTTAAAGGAGGATTTTGATCCTTTCTTTTTTGTATATTATTTATTTTGTAACTTTTTCTTTTCAAATGGAGTAACGAATGGTTGGAATTTTGGGAGAATGGACGAGTATTTTCGAAGAAGAACATGAAATTCCAGATTTCTTAATGGCTTTTGTCCTATGAGTAAAATGGTTTTATTTTCATTATAATATCTTCATATTCTTTGAGTAATTGATTATGCATTGATTTAAATTAGCTTTAGTCTATTTTATCAATACATGGTTAATTGTTATCATTTATGTATTAATTTATTCAATCTTTAAGAGTCTATTATCCAAAAAAATCTTCCTGGGCCATATGATGAACATATTTTGTTGAAACTATATGAGAAAGCAGTTTACTCTTTGGCTTTCATCCTGTGTAGACTGTGCAATGTCTTTTCATTGTCTTCTCATGTAATTTCTTAATGTGAAATGTTATCTGTGTAGAATTAGCTTTAGTCTGTTCTTCACGTAATATTTTATATCATGTTTTTATTTATGTTGTTCATTATCTTTTGGTTTAGTTTATATCTATGATCGATCATCTATTCAAGTATTTTGAGTTTACATATGATGCTAAATAGTTGGTAACACCATTACCGAGAATTGGAATTTCTTTCGTTCTCAGTTATTGGACATTTCAAGGTCACATGATATATAATCATTTGTCTTTCTATCATAAACTCGTTCTGGAATATAAAAGACTTTTGTGAGTTTCTTCAGGAAGTATTATGCTTGCCTTTGTCATAGGTTTACACTTAACACGGGTTAAGAGGAGATCATACAAATATAGAGAGATGAATTTATCTTAGTACTACTGATCAACAAGAGGTTAGTCAATTTATTATTTATTTAATTTGTTGATTTATTTGTTTTGACAAGAACGGTTAGGTTGCATTAAGCGGCATTCTGGCGAGCCAGAATCAGAAAGTTACAGATCTGAAGAAGGTTGGTGACCTCTAACAGTGCTGCCAACCTTCTTGTGAATGTCTTGGGAGACCAATCCCATCTGCTTCTTGAGCTAATTCGAGAAAATGACAAAAAATGCATACATGAGTAAATTCTCACAAACTATGAGCACAGTAGAAGACAGAAGCAAAGCATTAAACCGAGGGGGATGGAATTTTCCCCTTAAAGAAGGGATCCAACTTTTTCTGAGAGCCTAACGAAATGTTGGAGGCCGCCTCCTTTTCTCTGCATGCTTTGTTGGTCCTTCGCCCTCGGGTAAGGGGTGGAGACGGAACTGTATTGTCTTCAGAAGTTTCCACAGAGCCGCTAGCGGGGACTGAAACAACTAGACCCGTAGGGGTAGAGGGTTCCGGATCTGAAGCCCGAATTTCTCTCGCATCTGGGGGGGTGGAATCCGGAAGGCTTTCGTCTGGCGGAGGATCTTCCTTAACTGTTGTTGCTTCTGGATATAGAGCTTCATCTTCCTTCAGCGCATCAAAGCAGTTTTTATTTTCTAGAGTTGCCTCAGCTGAATGAGTGGCCTGCGGAGCTTGGGGTAGTGGATCCTTTCTCCTTGGCTGCCTTCGTCAGTTAGATACTAGCTGAAAATCATCTTCTTTGACTGGTCCTGGCTCCTCAGAGGCTTTGGGGCAGCTTTTTGCGAAATGACCGTATGCATGGCACCGAAGGCACTTAAAAGGAATCTGCTCATAGTCCAGCTCTTGGATATGGCACCATTCCCCCAGGGAGAGATTAATGGCTTCCGGAAGGCCTTTATCGAGGTTAACCTCAACACAAATATGAGCGCAGGTAAATTGATCCCCTTTCGGCACCACACTATCCAGGAAACGCCCAAGCTTATTTCCAATGTCCTCCAGAGATCTTTTCCCCCAGAGATGCAAGGGAAGATGAGGCAGCCTAACCCAAACAGGGGTTGCAGTGATCTCGGCTCCGGGATTGAAGTCAAGAGTCCAGGGGGCTAAGAACAGCCCTCTTGACCCCATGAAATAGGGTCCAGATCTGAAAACTAGATCACGGTCCTCTGTCCTCGAGAAACTGAAGACAAAAAAACCCCTGCCTACTGCGTACCGAGAAACTTTCCTCTGTATCATCGGCTTCCACCAATCCTCCATCCATGCCTCCACCGTTTTGGGGCTGGGCCATAACCCTGTAAACTTTCCGATGAGGGCCTTTTCTGCTAGAAAGAGGGCAAGGTTGCAAGGCTCCTCTGGAGATAGCTCCAGAGAAGGGATCTCCTCCAACTTCTTAACAAACTTAGACGAGAGAGAAGGCTTGGATTTAGGTCCTGCCGAGCGGACTAACGCTTTGAATGCTTCCAAAGGGTCTTCTTCCATCTTGGCAGTCGAGTCTGGGGCCATCGTGGTAGGGAGGCGACCACCAGCAAGCAAGAAGACGTAGAGGCCTAAGACCACTGCTCCAAAACGCATGCACGGAGGAAAAAACACCAATCTGGGTCCCTGTATGCAGGGGAACCCTGATCGGCTGCAGTAGACGAAGATCCGCGCCCCTGCAATAAAAAAACCAGAGTGGAGGTGGCTAGGGTTTAGGCCCTAGCCGCATTGCATTCTGTCTCGCTTCGTCTTCTCTTCATTCGCGTCCCCATCATAAGCTGTATGTTATTCATAAGACTTGTAAGGATGATACCTTTCAAGATTTGGTCAAGTAAATTGTCTGCACAAATTGTTTTAATTTGTTGATTTATTAATGAACAGTGCTTGCATCATTTAAACGTTAATTTTCTTTGTCTATTTTTGTTATATCATTTACAATCTTGTTCATTCATTATTTATTAATTTGGTATTTAGAGTATTAAAATAATTTTGTTCATATTTAATCTTGCTAAGATCCATTTTCTTAAAACAATTATTTTCACAAGGCTTTGCTTAAACCATGTAAATTGTATATAACCATTGTACATAAACATTGTTAGTTAAACATTTGTAATTAAAGTGTTGATTGTAAGAGTTGTATCATTAGTTAATCCACATCTTTTAGTTGTTTTAAGATCTTAGTTGGCTAACAGAGCCATAAAACCAGTCAGGGTAGATTATATCAAACATCTTGGGTTAAGTAGACAACCTAGACCAGATCTTCCCTTCCCATTGACGATGTGTCATAAACGCCCGTCAACAGTACACAACCTATTTATTCTGCAGACCGTGTATATATGCGGCCTTCCTACATTGTATCATGTGTATGTATGCATACTTTCCTCTATCATCTTATGTACAGCTTCATAAAACTAGGGAATCCATTCTTCTGCACTTCTAAAACGTTCCTTCCTCTGTTATATCCACCAGTAACTTGTCACTACATCCAATATGTCACTGCAACTAGTACCATTCCAACCATAAAAAATATACACCATCCATTAAAATATGCATGTTCCTCATGCATACACCATCAAAGAACATATATATCCCTCAATCATATCATAACAGAACCACTCAACCAACCAGCCAACACCTACCATATCCAAGCATCATAACAACCATACAAAGAATGCTTTTATAATTCTCCATACCATGAGTAAATATAAGCATCAAGACAACATATAACTATACCATAAATGTTTTAGTAGATATGAACTTGTAGACTGATATGTTGGGTACTTTCTTCAGACTTCAGGAATTCGACACTAGAATCTACTCAATATTTTCATGGACTTTTCAAATATACGTGACCTGTTCTTATTCAGCCCGCGTATGTACATTCTCTAGCCCACTGTAGCCCGCATACAGATCCAGAAAACTAAGTTTTTTTGAACCTCCAAAACTTTTGTCGTCAAACTTCCTTGCTACATCAGACTTATGGAACTTCTGATGCGTCCATGAGTACCTGCAATGAACCTTTCACCAAAAATAGATCTTCAATATGCTCAAAATATTCTCATCCATAAGAGACCCTTGCTCTCTTATTTATACTCTCCAAGTAGCTTCCTCTAGGGATTATCTCCTAACCAGCTTCCTTCTTTTGGGGCTAACCCACTTCTAACCACTTTTTCCACTTACAACCACTTTATTCACAAATAATAAACTCTCCACTTCTAATTGCAACTAATTTATTTTTAATTGTTTTCTTGTTGCAACCACTTAACCCATGACTAACCACTTTGACTGGTCAACTTCTTCTAGGAGCTTCTAGAATAATTTGAATTCTTTGACCTTCTAGGGGCTTCTAGATAACTCATGAGGGTTCTCCAACTTCACATGGCCATAACTCTCTAACCGTGAGGAGTTATGTGACATTATACATATCACCAGAAATGGCATGATGAGAAATATCCATCTAGAATAGTTTCACTTGAAAATTCATTGATCTTCATTACATTATTCCTCAACCAAAAAGTACATTGTTGGGGCTACCAAACCATACATCTAGGATGACTCAACCACTTAACCATTTGGACTTCGCAAAGCATCTTATCGTGAGGGATTTAACCATAATGGGATGACTTTGGAGTTCATCCATTTGGTACTTCCTATCAACCATGACATGCCATCAATGATACAACACTATGACACCACATCACTATGACACCGCATGACATCAACCCTTTGACATCAATTACATCAATCACAACATAATCCAATAGTCGATACATCAATGATATAAGCAAATTACTATGCCAATACTTGACATCAACCCTTTGACATCAATGACAACATAGTACAACAAAGCATAAACTTATAATGAAATCTCGATTACCTCAATCAGAGAAACAGGATCTCCCTGAGCTACAAGACATAAAATAAAGAGATGGTGAGTTTGCACGGGAATATAACCAAATATTTAAGGACGCGATAGGGAAATTAACAAACCCTATCCATGAGGATAACCATAGAGAATGGTTTATTCTTGGGTTGTTACCTTTAACCAAATCCCATTGACTCAACAAAGGATAGCTACTTTGGGAGAGGCGTTGGAACAAACCATGAAGATTGAGGATATGGAAGGCTATCCTAGAATATTGTGGGTGATGAGACCACCTGAGCATAATAATATCATGTAAATGCAAGGCCAAATCTCCACGTTAACTGAAAAAATCCAAGAGTTGACCCTTCCCATAGTGAGTCAACCACATGTATGGTGTAGTGGTTTTCATACCGAAGTTCATACATCAACTCAATGCCCAATATTGAGGGGTTCATGACCCCCTTCTTACCTAATGTCACCTCCACCGATAGGACCATCGGGAGAAGTCGTAAAAGTAGTTTCCACAACTCCATTTCATATCCCTATTAAATACCATGCTTTCCTGAATCATCAAGGAGGACATAACAATGAGTATTGTGATATCCGTAAAAGTTATGGGTACTCTCCTAGGCACTTCCCTACTATACAAAAGTACACCCTTGTTCTGATATAGTATATTATGAATTTTATGGGTCCCCTACTCATACTAGAAACCAATGTAGAGCTTTGGATGCTCTAGATGACAAATTGGATCGTTCTGCATTCATATTCAACTAAACGCCTCAAGGTTTCAGAGGAGTTCATCAATGTGGAGGAAATTTCAGAGGAGGACATACTAGCGGAAGGGGACCAGGCTTCTACTACAACTGTGATGAGAAAGGGCATCTCGCAAGGGATTTTCCACTCCCAAGAATACCATGGTGTGCCCACTGCAGAAATAATACCCACTCCATCGAAGATTGTCCAGATATGATTTCCAAATGGGAAGACCATGCAAGGAAAAGAGGGTCCAATCTAATAAATTTTGAACTTAGATATGTAGCTAAGGGAAAATACCCCAATACTAACATTTTCACTAGAAGAGGAACCAAGACCGATGTCGATATTGAAAGTCCTCATCAGATCAAAATACAAAAGGTAGTACCTGAGAATACCAAGTATGATCTTGTAAGGCAGAAGGGATTTTTCAAAGATGCATTGGAACAGTTTATAAAACTATCTAGTCTTGCAAGGCCTGAAGTTGCAGAACCAATTTCTAATCCAAATCCTTGCCAACAAATGGAGCCCTCGAGTAAGTCACAGAAGGCTATTAATCTATGGTTACAACTATTCTTTGACATTTTAGATGATGAACATCTTACTGGGAAGTTGTGTACCACACTCAAAAGGGACTTGGGAACTAAAGGAAAATCTGAAGATTCCATTGTTGCTAACCTTCCAGTAAGGAACGCAAGTAGGATACAGAGAAGGAAAAAGATAAATAGAAGATAATTTTGGTTGAATGCTCACGTTGAGGACTATGAGATCAGGGACTTTATGTTGGACTTAGGTTTTGATGTCAATTCTTACCAAGAACAACTTGGGAAGTGATGGGAAATCCCAAGATATTTTATTCTATGATCTATTTGTGGATAGAAAATAAATACTGCATTTATCTGGTAGGAAGGCTACAAAATGTCAAAGTGGATTTTGAAGGTGTCAAAAAAATGGCAGAATTCAAGGTCATAGAAATAATGGGGGGAAAATATATGTACCCAGCAGAGATGATTTTAAGGATGGAAATTTATTTTAAAATGTATAAACCTTGGTGAATCTTACAATCCTTCATATGCCAACTATAAAATGTTTGGCGATATTTTTGTAAAAATATTCAAATTTATAAGGATTTTATATAGTTTGTATAAAATTTTGGCGATTTTTAAGGTAAAATAATTTTATCCGATAAAATTTGGGTGAATCATTTTTAGAATAGAAAATATGTTTTTGGGAAAAAACATGTAAAATTAGCCCATCAACGAAATTTATCCTCTAAAATCATCCCTGGTACCCATCTCTGTTATGAATTGACTGGCCCTATGAGAACTATGCTATAATAGATATTAAAAAAGAAATTATGACCTTTGAATTTGATGGCATGAAAGTAACCTATCCTATAGACCCATATCAAGGTCCATGGTATAGTGACCCAGTAGATGAGAGTATGGAACAAGATGCTCTGGATCAACTCTACACTATGACTGCAGGAAACTGAGCAGATTATATTAACCCCACTGCATATGGATCCATAAGTTGGTGAAGTATTCATTCTATGGATGAAGACTCTGAATTTGCTTGGGAAAACTGACAACAAGGTAGGTATGAGAACTTTTCAAGGAATTGTGCAACTGTATGATAAGTAAAGTGGATTGGAATGGAGGGCCCAACATCACCCAATACCCTTACTAAGTAAACAACAACCCCTGTAAAATGAACATTTAACTAAAATTAACTAGACATTTCATTTTCTAGGGTAAACAAACTAGCTTAGGCTAGGGCCTTGGTTTAGGCTTGAGAGATAATTTATCCAAGGAAAAAAAGAAACTTAGGAGTCTAAGATAGGGAGCGCAAAATCCAATTATGTATAAGTATATATGATAACCTCCTCTAACATGAGTTAAACATGAGTTCATGTGAAGGAGGGACAAAGAGATAACCCCTCCAAATCTTGACTAAGCATAATGGAGAGGTTGTATTTTGGGGGTTTCGTCAGTGCCTTTACCTCCATGAGAGGTGATGTTTTCAAGGCTTCAGGATTTGTTACTATTCCCATATGTTCAATCCAAATTGTCAAATGTACCTGCAAGATGTTGATTGCAACTTGGTACCCTTAGTTTTCATTCCTAGGGACCGTAGAGGACTATGGGGGGTTTCCTGTGATACTTGGGGCAGACATCGTATCACACTTTTCAATGCCTCTATAGGGTTCCTCGTGAAGCATGGGTACTTGCACCAGGAAGGGTTGGTTAGTTGAGGCTGGGGTAACTACTTCTCACTTCTTTGTTCACTGGTTCATGGGACATAATCAACCTGTGCCTTCATTTGGAAGGTCCTTACCTGAATTTGTTGATATTATGGTCTTAGGACCTAATCCACCATAGTCAGAGTATTGGAAAGGTTTTTTTTATTGTTGTTGCTTTTAGGGATTTTCTAGAGGTGTGCTATGTGATCATATGTTTCATAGGAAGGTGTGTTGGTAGTCACCTCAAGTTGATAAATCAAAGTGTCTAATAAACTGCCTCATCGATCTAGGAGAATTCAAGGTATTTTGTTTGATCAAGTGGAAGTGAATCCTTTTCCACCTCCTTTGAGGCATCAACTCGATCAAATTGGTGTGTTTGTACTGACTAGTCCCGTTGAAATAGTAGAGACAAAGCCCACAGAAAATAGTTCTTTTGCACCAGAGGTCACATGCATATTCGATCTTGAAGCTAAAGGTTTCATTTGTTCATTCAATCCTATGTTAACTAGACCCCATGATACAGTTGTTTCACATATTTCGGCTTCCGGGTCAGACTTCATTGATAGCCTCCCTCTTCGATGGGCCATAATGGAAGGCACTTCATAAGTGTCTAGGTCAAGGACCCTTGCAAACCCCACGTCAAAAATTGTGTCAAGAGGAATCCTACCTCCTTTCATATATAACCAAACAACTATCATGGTTCAATACACAATAGTCTCATCGGCCAGTAGCTCTGCACCACTGATAGATGAGTCCAATAAACCTTTGGGTACAACCTCATCGTTACCTTTAGTATCTAACACATTTTCATTTGATATTCTTTCAATCAGCATGCAGAATGTATCAGTTGGTTCTCAATCAATTCATCGAGCTACTAATATTGGTACATGGAATTATTTGATTCCCTTCCAATCTTTTCCTTGGTGTGGAGGTCATATTCCTTCATCGTTCCCTTCTCTTGAAAGTGGGCCTTTTCTATCTTCCATCCCTAATCCCTTCATGGGATGGGGTAGTTCTATGGGAAGTAGATTCCAATCTGTTAGCATGCCATGTTCTTCTAACTCGTTCACGTTATATGGTCAGTTCATAAGTAATCATTTTCCCCCATCTAGAGTGTCGATAGGGGGAAACCCCTTCCAAGGTTATTGGAATCCCATGCAAGGATCCTAATCTTCACAATGGATGTCATCAAGGGGAAACCCCTTTCTCGATCAAAACATCCCAACACAAGGAATTTTTTCTTCCTAAGGGATTCCAGTGAGAGGAAATCCCTCTTTTCCATACAGGAACCAGATGGGTGGAGGTTTTCCTCCATTTAAACAAGGTCAACAATATTTCAATCAAAACCTTGGCCCATCCATAAGCTCTTCCTGATAGCCTAGTGCCAGTACCAATCTAGGGTATTATTTTCTAGTGGGTTTTCAACCTGGAACTTTCAATCCGCCTAGTTGGAACTATGGGTACCAGTCAAGGATACCTTTTCTGGAAACATTGAACCTACCATACCTATCCAAGATTATGAATTATCTGGTTTTCCATGATCCAAACTGACCACTGGTCCCCACCAAGTTACCCTTATAAATCCCTAATTTTGAAGGAAAGTTTGGTTAATATCCTAGTGATCATGTGACAAAATTTCATCTATGGTTTTCATTGAACTCTTTGAATGATGATTCCCTCCAAGTTTTCATTTTCCAATGAACTTTAATGGGAGTCATCGCGAAGTGGTACATCGAACATGACGGTGGAGTATTTCTCATGTTTCACAATCTGGATTTGGTTTTCCTCAACCACTTCTATCTACTTGTTTGGTATAACGTCAACACCAACCTCATGTCTACACTTAAACAAGAGAAGGCCACACATATCTTGGATCACATCCAAGAGTGGCAGAGAAGGAAGAGGTCGATCAAAGACAAAGATCCTCCTGAATTCTTGTTGGAATGGTTCCTCAAGTCTTTATTTACATACATCTCTAAATATGTATCCACGTCAGGAGGTTTCTCATAGGAAGAGGTGATATTTAGGGCCTAACAACTAGAATTGATATATTTGTGGTCTGGGATCCTTTATGAGATTATACCAGATGCACCATGAATCAGTTTTGACCCATCAAAAGAAAAATATAGACTACATGTTGATGGCATTGTAGGGATCATTAAAAGAACAACTGCAGATCTAGTTACAAAACAGATGAAACAGATGAATATTCATCCATCTAGAGCTGGTTAATCCACTACTTTGACCACCCCCACTATCCTTTCACTGGATGTTCATGTTGTACAATCGACGGCCCCAAAGGGTACCCAACAACTTCGAGAGAAAAGTAAAAAGGGAAAGGATAAGAAAGGAGGTGGAGGTAATAAAAATTCCAAATCTAATGCAAAATATGGAGAGACAATGAAGGAGAACAAGAAGGTGAAATTCCCTTTCAATATTTGTGGGGGATATCACCTTACCATTAGTGCCTGCAAATGGAAGAGTCCCACCACCTTCTTACGCAACAACAACTAGCTGTACAAAAGAATTTGTTCCCACAAGGGAAGAATATGCAGGCGGTCTCTTCTACTATAAATCCACAAGGGGCACCTCAAGTACACCTTTGTCGGATGTATCGATGTCATTCATCAATATGGTGAACCATAGGAAAGAGGAGGTAGATTTGTCGACTAGGTCTCACGATTATGGCAATCCTGAGTCGACGTATAAAGGAAAAGAAACTTTAGATCCATATACTTCTCTCCATACAAAGAAGCCTTACAAGAGAACAATGTCATGCATACCAAAAGTTGTGTATAAGAAGGTGTCGCACAACACCATTTATTGATTCACTCCCAACTACTCTATTATTTAGGATTTGGCTCAGATGCTTTGTGCGATGTTTGCCTTAGAGGTGCTCCAAATTTTCCCCGTGCAACGAGCCACATTTTTGTCCGCAATCGGGGTTATTGACTCTTTGATCCAACTCATTATGAAGTTTGATGATACTAAAGTGAAGCCTATCTTTCCTTATCATGTAGCCTTCCATATTAGTACTGTGTACACAAATCACGTTATTTGGAGGATCATCATTGACGAAGGTGCTTCAACGTGTGTCATGTATTTATCTTGTTGGAAATCCATTAGCACTCTAGAACTTACCCCTTATCCTACTCTTTTAACCATGTTTTATGGACAATCCTTAAGTTCACACAGGATCATTTCCTCTTTTTTGTTACAGTTAGGAGGAAAGTCCATTTTTCGTATAAGTTGAAGTAGTCGATGCTCCACTCAACTATCATCTTTTGTTAGGAAGGAGTTGGACCTATGCGATGATGGTTGTCATCTAATTGGTCTTTATAGTTTTATGCTTCCTCGATGAAGGGAGGATTGTAACAATCTACCAAATGTTATTTATCCACTCTGACTCCATGGAAAATCCAGGATCTATGATCCCATTGATTGAAAACTCTCAAACGACAATTGAGAGAAATGATGTTGGAATGTATCCTTTTCTCATGGGAACATTTAATTTTTCAGCACCAATTTCTTATTTTTGTGTTACGCTGGTCATATATTCGAAGTTGATCCCCTCGATTCCCTTTACATGAGTTAGTTCATTCAAAACCATGTATTTTGAAGATCCATGGGTGTTACCTTCACTGTGTGAACCGGTGAAAGGTTGTGTGCATGTCAATATGGCGATGCCACTGTCTACAACGGAGATCGCTTATCGAGCAATCCAACAATATATTACATACTCTAATCTGACTTCTTCATGAACAGAAGAAGAAAATGAGTTTCCAATTCTTATTTGGGCTCAGAATTATTTGATTTCCCTCGACTACCTTGACATTGTCATGCCCTTTGATGAAGCCATTAAAGAGGCAATGACAGAGCCAGAAAGGCCATGGGAAGATATGTGTCATCAATCATATTTCCTTCCCAAGATAAATCAAGTAAAAAATGGAGAGTTTCAGTCATCCCTGAGTAGAGGTGTTGATCAGTCTATGAACCCCTTGGAAAATAATGGTGTCTATGCCGAAGGGAACATGGATAACATATCAGAAACCATTCTGATCAATATCTATAAGACCCCTGGCATCATTGAAAATGTTTTTATCAGTGCAGAATAGTCTCTTGAATATATTCGCATGTATACCTCTTTGTCCAAAGAGGTCTGCGACATTTTCTCTTGGTCCTATGAGGAGATGTCATGCAATAACCATCGCATTGTTGAACATGAGATTCATACCTACAAAAATGATAAGTTGGTTTGGAAAAAATTATGACCAGTTAAACCTAAGAAAGCAACCGTTATAAAGGATGAGGTAGAAAATATGCTTAAGGTAGGTTTTATTTATCTGGTTCCTCTTGCAGAATGGGTATCAATTCTTGTTCCCGTTAATAAAAATAGATTAAACTTACACAGTTGCATCTTAAGCGACATAATATTCAACAAAATTTTGAATCGGTCTTCGTTCAAAACCCTATTTTAGGAGATGATGAAGATTTTGATGTTGATTCAAACCAACATCCAACGTAATAGCCACTCAGTGAGACATCAACAGATTCAAATGCAGATAAACATCAGCTTCCTCTTTCCAATAGGATCATCAGACCTTGGGAAGAAATCATAATTAACAAGCACATAACCGGTCTTGGATATGAAAAATATGTCACCTTTCATAATTCGGATTACACCAAACTGATCCATTTCCAAAGTGTTGGATTGCTATGAGAAGGTTCACATTCCCCTGCTCCAGTTCAAGAGTAGATTCTAATATGCAACCTTTGTCAACGAGTTGGCTAGTTTTTCGATATTCATCCTTGTGAGCATTGTGGACATCACAACCATCATTAAAATAAGTGTTTTAAACGCAAGACAACTGCAAGAGTAAAGAAACATTATGGGTGGATTCCTTCTTGGCGATGGTCATCAATAGTCAAGAATATATGTTATTTATACCGATGAATCAAGTCTCGAGTATTGAGCCATATTGTAGTGAAAGGATTTGCATTTTATCACCTTGTCCCTGACAGAGGGGAACAACATCAACGATTGACAACCAAGCTTCAAGTTTTGAAGCACTATCATTCAAGCAGTAACAAGCAAGCATGACAAGCGAGCATGATTGGTTTGTGGTTCTCCTTAAATCACCACTCCATACAAGACTTACAACTTATGATAGACAATGGTTTGTGGTTTCCCTTAAAACCCCACTTGATATAAGACTTACAGCTTCTTCTACAAAATAGTTTATGGTCATTTTTAAACCAACATCAAGAGCACTTCCAATTAGTAGAAGACATCACCAACTTTAACTTCTAGCTAACTTAGGAAATGTTTTGGGAACCATGGAGCCTAGATCAAGGTTATGTAGTTTGTGGTCATACTCAAACCACCAAATTGGTTTGTGGTCTTCCTTAAACCACCATCATCATTCAGTTTTTGGCTATCCCAAAACCATGAGATTCAGAAAGCACATTCAACCATCAGTAGTTGCACTCTTCCATATTTTAGTTTCCCTCTTTCATATATCAACTCTCACCTTGGACTCAGATACACCCCTTCGGATTAAGGGGTGGAATGCTAGAAACATAATCCATTAGGTTTACCGATGAGATGGAATGTGAACCATCATGTGTGTACGAAGAGTCATCGGGAGTCCAAGATACCTTGGACGATGAATCCAAAGGTCATCCAAATATGTATATATGTGTATCATATCGATTAATAAATGCATTACACACTTATCTTCAATTTAGTGTGTCCAACACTATATATTCATAAAGACTCTCTATGGTGACTTTGGAGGGCCTCCCCTTTACAGGATGAGGTTTTGGAAGTGGTGGATTATTCATATTGAAAAGAAGAGAAAATAAGTAACAACTGACTCACTTGAGTTCAAACCCACATGTTTATTCCACGCATAACCGAGACTTCAAAACCACAGAATGTATCCTTATTACAGAACCACAGAGTTATTCAAAAATGTGGAATGTGTGACCGCAGAATGTTCAAAACCACAGAATGTATCACCTTGAGTTCAAAACCACATAATGTATCCTTATTATCAAACCGAAGAGTTATTCCAAAACCGCGAGTGATTATAATGATCTATGTTGTCACCTTTATACAAACTTGGGGGAGCGTGGAAGAAACCTTCAATCCACTCAGTGTGTCCTTGGGGGAAAGTCTCGAGTCAAGGTGTTGTCACCTAAATCCTCGACTCCTCTATCTAGGCCAACTCCTAGTGAAGCCAAGGGGGGTAGTGTCAAACAAAAATACTATGGCTTAAGCTAATCTAAGCAAAAGAAACCATTCTAGGAGTTTATTTCAAAATAAAACAATTTAAGTAAAGAATTCAACATTCATTCATTCAATGGATAAGATAATATTTGATAAAAGAAAGATTTCCAATTGTAAAAGATGCTTGCACAAGAGAGTAAAGGATACAATATCTGCAAGTAACTGAAAATTTATTAGTCAATCACCATAACATAATCAATGAAAGATTAACTCATGCCCATAGTGAATGTGTAGAAAATAAAATGTATGAAGATTGAGACCAGTGCCTTAAAAGTATCGTGGGTTGTTTTTGAACGCGTGATTTATTAAATTATCTTTATTGGAGGTAGATTAATGAGGTAAATTTTATTTGCAATGAAAATAAAATGTTTGAGAGATGATCTAGATTTGTCCCTTCAGAGAATATTCCTAGAGTGGAGGTTGAGTTTGTTGAATATCCAACATGGAGAGTATCCATTTGATTTTGAACACAAACTCAAGAGAATGTGGGATATCTGACAGGGAGAACCTAGATCTCAAAGTTCCCACCAAATTTCTTACACAAACTCTCTTACGTTTCCATTGAAGAAATACTTCTTAAGGAATTCCCTATTAATCTATCCGCACTGACTAGCCCGACTCTTTATGGAACTTACTTCCAAAAGATCAAGACTAGGCTCGCAATTGGAAGGGTTGGGAACAACCCACCGAGAGCTGAGGGTAAGGTTTATTTTAGAACAAAAAAAAATTGTTGAAAAGGAAAATGTGGAAATTGAAGTGTTTTCTAATTACTAAATGCAAAAGTGAAAGGAAAAACTAAGCTAACAATTAAAATATTGTGTTTCCCAAAAGAGATTAAGTGTTGTGATTGATTGATTGATTGAATCCCTTAGATTTTGTGTTTGGAAAGTAAATCAAGAAACCAATAGAGAAATAAAGCACACAACCACACCACCGATCCCCCTAAAGGGGATGACGAAACTGAGCATTATGAGGCCCGCTTTTATCAACTTTCTATTACAATAATCTCTTCTTTGTAAGAGAGAGTTGAATGATACTTATAGAAATGGATCAAGGAAAATAACTAAGACCTAAAACAAAACTCTACTTTTATTAGGTGACTTGTGATCTTGTTTAAGAAATATCATCAAGTGATACAAGGTTTTCTTTGAAGAGAAGAGGTTGAAGGATGGATCTTGAGTCCTAAAAAGCTTTGACTTGGTCCAAATCATATAGAACTTCTCGCTTTCTTTGTAATGACATGTTTATAATCAACAAACAAAAGATATTAGAAAAACAATTAAAGAAATATAAACAAATGCAAAAGGTAAATGCTTTTGTATTTTAAAGGTCTTGCAAATTTTATTAAGGAAATTATTTTTTAGAAGAATTTTATGGTTTTTTGAAGAGGTTAGAGGGATCCTGATTGCTTGAATACTCCAAACTCATCCAAATTTGACAGATTTTCTCCTTGGTTTTCCAATAACCTGCAAAAATCAACAAGAAGAATACCCCAAAAGATGCCCAAAATGATTTGGAAACAACTTAGGGGGTAGATCAAAATTGTTTGAAAAAATTCAAGCTAACTAATGAACAAAAGTACCATAAATTGTTTTGAATTTTGAATTTTATAATTTTGTTTTAGGACAGCAAAGAAAAGCACTTTTAATTTTGCTATATTTTGAAATGAAAATCCCAACAATGGATTTCACTTTTAGCTTTTAAAAAAATGAATTGAAATTAGCTTAAAAGTGTCTAAAACTTTACCAAATCTACCTTTTCATAAAATATGAAACTCTAATTAATTCGTAGACTTGGAAAAGTGACCATGCAAAGTAATGATGAGATTTTATACCAAATTTTCTCTTTGCATGTAGGTAACCAAGTAACCAGAAAATTGTAAGAAATTTTGGAGAGTAGAGAGAGAGAAACTTGAAGTGCTTGGAACCCTTGGGCAATGGAGTTGCTTTGATGGTAAGGAAAAGAATGGAAGTTGTCCAACTCCTTGAAGAATGAAGGATGCAAGCAAGTTCATTCCTTTATTCTAGATGAGATGATCATGTCTAATTCATAAAATCCCTTGCAAAATATATGGTTAGAAAAATGGTGTTACCTACACAAAAGACTCAAAAACACATTAGTTTAGCATAAAACATCACATGCACATTTAATATTTAATGTAAATACTCAATAGAATTGGAATAAAATACATTAACAACTATATCCAATTGAATAGGAATATTCTTAAATATTGGCCACTACTAATAAGAAATAAAGCAATCCATGAAACAAAATCACCTCATATGGACCACATTCACCAATACAATAGCCACACCACCATCGATTTTTACCTCCAAAGTATTTTATTCCATAGCATGAGAAAAATATTACAATAAAAAAAAATCAAGTCTCCCAAGCTAAAAATCATCTAAAGGAGGAGGGTTTAGCTTGCTTTATATCAATTCGAGTGAAGTCTCCAACAGAAGGGCGCATGGCAAGAGGAGAAGTGGGCACTAGTGAAGTGGGGATGCACATGAGTGGAGTGGGGAAAGAGTGGAGTTAGTGGTAGGTGGAGTGGATTGATTTGAGGGTGATTTGGAGTGAAGTGAGGGTGAGGAGGAGTGGAAGTGGAGTGGTAGGTGAGGGGAGGTCGAGTTACACATAGGGATTAGCACCCCTCTCTTGCTAGTTCGCCACACATGGAGGAAGTGTGCCTAGCTTAATTGGGATCTCCACCTGCTTTCCATGTCACTCAAATAAAGAGCCTTCACTAAGAGAATAAATATCCAACCTATCCTAGGACTCCATACATAAGGAAACATGTCCCGGACATGTTTGCTAAAATTTAGCATTTTAATTATTATGTCTTTTTTACCTTTTTGAGAGAAAAAATCAATTTTGAGTGATTAAAATCACTTTTTTGCCTCAACAAAGCGGGGATAAGGGTTTAGTAGGTGCTATGGCTTAGAAAATGAGCACAAAAAATGGCATTCGACAACAAATGATGTCACTTTTATGAATTTATTTACTTTTACAATTAAAATTATTCGTTTTATGGGAAATTTTTTATTTACTGAAAACTTTAAAAAATTCTAGGGGGGACTTAGCGCAATTTCTATATGACTCAATAGACATGACTCAGAATGAATTCATATACATTTAGAAACTATAAATTGGTTATACCATGCCAAGGCCTAACCACGATCACATACTCTAGCTTTGGAGGTGATTTCAGTGAAAAAAACTTAGAAATTATTAATCGCCTAATTTCTCAGGAAAGAAATAATTAGCAAGTGAAAAAAAACACTCTAGAGTACATAATCATGCTTAGCTCTTGGGTGGAAAAAGTATTTTACAACTTTCATGCTAAATTCATTTATTACAATTCCCCTGAATTGATTGAAATGCGAAAAAAAATGTGGTCTCATAGACCGGCTGAATTTATGAGCACTGAATTATGAGCATCTGGTTGCTCAATATTTGGCGGCTCAACTGCAAATCCAGATAGTACAAATCAGTTGATAACATTGGCTCCATATGGGGATGTGTGTTTGATCTTTTTTTATCAAAGGAGACCATATGAGAATCTAGAATCATATAACATGCATCATCGATGCCTCATCAGTAACATATCCATATAAAAATCCAATAATAAACATGAGTTGCAAGAATAATATAAATGTATATATACAAAAGCAGTAAATAAACTCTGTACAGTAAATGAAAATGTAAAGTACAAAGTAGAAGGGTTAGAGAATATTATACAAAGGATGCCCCATGGGCATAAGATGACTTCCCTAAAGAATAACTTGAGAATTTGACCACTTAATAGGATCGTCAACTTCTCACCATCCAAATTGCTAAGAAAGAAAGAGTTATTGTTGACCATGTCCTGAATAATGTATGGACATGTCCATAAACTGTCAAACTTGTCGTGACTTCCTGGCTTCTCTCTTCTTTTGTCCCAAAGAAGGATTGTATCACCTGCTTGAAAATTCCTCTGCTTTGAAGACTTATCAAAAGTCTTCTTTACCTTTTTCTGATTTTTCATGCTCTGATCTAAGGCCTTCCATTTTTTTTCATCAAGCTCAACCAACTAATCAATTTTTCTCTACTGAAAATCCTCATCCAAACCATAATTCTGAACAAATTGATACACTGGAAGCTTTAAATGAACTAGAAAAGTGACATTGAGCCCATAAAGAAGCTCAAGGGGACTCTTTCCTGTAGCACTCTTCAATCCTATCCACCCATAAAGAAAACTTAATTTTGTTATCTTGTGACCTTTTATTATCCCCAATTGTTTTCTTAAGGATAGTCATTAAGTTCTTGTTGCTAGACTCAACAAGACCATTGCCTTGGGGATAGTAGTTTGAAGAGTGGGACAACATAATTTCATATTTGAAACAGAATGAGAACAATTATGTTGAACTAAAGGCTTTGGCATTATCAGTAGTTATCTTGGCGAGCACACCGAACCTAGTGATAATCTTATCTTCAAGAAAATCCATAACCACTTTGTCGGTTACTGACTTGGTGGGTATAGCTTCTACCCACTTGGTAAAATAATCGGTCATTGTGATTATCCAAGTATATCCATTACTTGAATTTTCTTTAAATTGACCGATAAAATCAAGCCCCCGCTACTGAAAAGGGGCTTCGACTACTATTGGTTGAAGAGGCAAGGTTGTTGGCCTTTGTTTCCCTATGAACAACTAACACTGATGGAAACCCCTAACCATTTTATGCACATTTGAAAAAATGGTCGGTCAATAATAACCTGCTATGAGAATTTTGTGGGCGGTAGTTTTAGCTACGAAATTCCCACCACAAAACCTTGAATGAAATTCAACCATAAGTCTCTTGGACTCAAGCTCATCAACACACCTAAGTATCAACCCATTGGGGTTCTTCTACCCCAATCCATCCTATATGATACAATACTTAGTTTCTTTCAACCTCAATGCCCTTCTTTTATGACCAATTAAATGAATTGGGCATGTGAGATTGGAAAGAAAGAAATTGTTATCAGCATACCATTAGTGTTGATCTAACTTCTGAAGCTCTGATGACAGGGTTGGCCTAGATTGACTGTTTTGACAGACTAGGTCCAAAGCTTGTTCAGTTCCTTGTATTATCATATGAGCTAATCCTTGACCTTTGATTAACTTAGTGGGTTTTATTTCTAAGCCATACTCTTGTATCTTGGAAACCCACTTTCCCCTGACCTATGTTGAGGAAAAGGTATGGGAAACCTTAATCAAGCATTTTCAGATCGTACTGGGCTAAGGAAATATAGTTGGGAATGTCACCCAGGTTTTATAGCCTCAAAACAATAACTTAATCCAAAGGTATTAAGTATAAGGGACCAAGTCTGGATTTTATATATTGTATGTAACTATGCAAAAAAGAAATGAACTTAAACAAAAATTACATAAATGTGTACAGAAGTTACATGAGTGTGTACATGGAGATAAAAAGAAAAAGAGTGAACCAAATCATTAAAATACATATGTGAGATTGAAATAGTAATCTAATTTTTTTAATGATTTCATTATGAGATACAAGACTGAGCTCTCTTTACAAACCCCTATGAGGGTAGGGACCAAAGTCAGATTTAGAAGCCTCTGATGGGAACCATACAAAAAGACTCTGACAACGAAACAAAACTGAATATAAAGATCTAGATCATCTTGCCACAAAAAATTTTCACATGACTCTGCAAGATATTCTTTATCAGTCCTGAAATTCAATTCATAAACAAACAAGAATACACAGACTACTAAAAATAAATCATACACCTTTAAGACAAGTTGTTGAAATATGTGATTCGGTTTTTTAATCATGTTTCCTTCAATAAGACCCTATTGTCATCAAGAGGGTTAAGCCTTCTAGTAAACTCAGAATGAATGAAAGTTGAAATTATCTCAGTAGTATAGAGAAAACCTTATGGTTGTAGTTCTCCTTCTATTCTATCCCTTTGTCTCTTCATTTCATTGAGATTTTATTTCTTCTCAATAAGTTATGGTAGTTCAACTAGCTTTGTTTAGTTAAGCCAAATAAGCTTAACTAATTAGTTGAGACAAATAATAATAGTGTATATAAATAAGGGTCTAATTAAATAATAACTAAATAGGTGGGACCCCTTGTGACTCCCATTCATTTCTTTTAATAATCATTAAATATGAATTATAAAACCCCAATCATTTGATTCAAACACTCTCCTTGTAACTCTTTTGCTCATATTTATATTCACATATTTAAATATCAGCAAAATATAATATGACCATATCCAAAAATAAAATTATATCCATGTTGTCCAAAAAACTACCTAAATATATGCTTGTTGTCCAAAATATTGTCAAAGTAAAGAGACTATCTTCAACATAAAAAATAGCATTAATCATCATCAAAAACCGTATTTACTGTGAGAGGCATTTGGCCTCTTTTCACTGTTGTCCCCTTTTTATATTTTTGTGGAATCATTAGGCTAATTGGAACCTTGATGCTGAAATGCATTGATAACATAAGAACAGTCATATTTAAGATGAAGGATTGAGGACATAGATTCAGAGGACTTTTTGGATAAGTTGGAGGGAGTCGCCGCTCCTTTTCCTTTATCTTGTGCAGGCCTGGGAACATCATGTTTTAGCCTCTTACTAGCATGAGAAGATTGAACGAGTGAGACAAGATGATCAGATTGAGGAATTGGATTTTTTGGTGGTGGAGGAGTGGGTAATGGACAGGATACAGTAGGCCAGTCGTGATGATGAGTAGCAGGTTGTTGGGAAAACTCTTTCCAACCATCATTGGTAGGTTGTTCTGGTTGCATAGATACCATAAAAGTTTTGATGTGGTTGAAAGGGAGGCCTCTCAGGTCAAGGCTGGAGAATCCCATGGCCAACTAGGTTGAAGAACCCATCTTGAAAAAGATGATTCAATTCTTGTGGATTGGCATCGAAATGTATTGAAAACAGTGACCTTCTATGGTCTCTTTGCCAATTTCCTCTACCTCTATTGCCTCTGTCATTACTGTCTCTACTAAAGAAGCTCATCCTGAAGCAATATTCCAACATGTCATGAAAAATATTAACAATCCATGCATAAAAATATACATAAATAAAATCAAAAGGTTGGCTTTATTATTTACCACATAAACACATGCAGTCCATCCATTAACACCTTAAAACTTCATCAATCAATTTCCATTTGAACAGGGAGTGGTAAGGCTATTAGGAAGATGAGGGTTTTATAATGTGCGAAAAATGGTAGAATGGATGGGACAAGATAAATGAATATTGTTCAAGCAAATGCAGAAGTAACAGAGACGGTATCTAAATCCAACCCTCAACCACCAGTCATCAACCATCTTTTATATTAATCCATTTTATTTCCATAAAGAGTTTTAAATTTGTAATAATAGAATAGGGAGTGTTTTAATATATTTGGGAGGATGAGGCGAATATAGTGAGAAAAAAATGGTATAATGAGAGGGAAGAAAATATTATTGTTCTATCATATGCAATGATACCCAAAAACAAATGCCATTGCCATCAATAACATAATTGCCAAAACTTTTCTTTGTTTGATAAGTCAATTCCAACAATTGTTGTTTCAAAACACCGGGAAAGATCTAATATTGTCCATTGTACACTCCTTATTTTTATTCACGGCATTATTTTAATAATAAACTATCCACGAAACCATTCCAACAACTAAAAATAGACCACATCAAGCATGCGATGGAACAAAACATAATCCAACAAATCTTCAACATACAAGGCTGGTATTATCGCTTCCAATATTTGTTGTGTAATAGATTGAGTTTGAAACCCATGTGCAACTAGTGCTCTTTTGTCATATAGTTTTCAAAATCAACCAAAACCCTCGTGGATATTCAACCAACAAACCAAGATTTAGTGAAAATAACATATTTTCCCATTGCTGGGTTAATCACTCATACATCAAGACCAGAATTTGAACCCCTTAAATTCCATACATTAATGTAAGAACAGAGGTATGGGCGAACGCAAAAATGGTACCTTCACAAAGGGTTTTTTCCCAAAAAAATAGTTAACCATCTCTTCACATAGATTTTCCGTAGACTCCTCATGGCAGTCGTAAGGAAAATAAATTCATACACATACAAATAGTTGATAGACAGTTTGAAGGAGCTACCAATATTCCAAGACTGAGTAATGGCACTAAGAAAACAACCATTCTTTTATCACATAGATAAACCCTCGAATATTAATGACCAGAGACAAGTGAAACCCAAACAGTTGCCATAAAAATTTCCAAAAACTATAGCACAGAGCGACATTCATTCTGTACATAAAGCAATCAAATAATCCAAACAGAAAGGAGTTTGAACACTATCATCAACTTGAAACACTTGAATACTAAAATGGAAAACCTCCACTTAAAATGTCATTACACAGTTGATACCCACTTGTATTAAACTTCGGAAAAACGCAGTTTGTAAGCAATTGCAAGAGCCAACCTCATAAATTTATTCTAAGCAGAGTTATATTTCATGAATGGAGAGGTGAGAGCTATCATACATGTATGTATAATGCCAGGGAAAACCACAAACAAGACTATTTCTTCCAAGGCCGAAAAAAATAGAGGCAACACCAACCAAGCAATCAACTAAATGTGAACTAAGCGAGGGTGGCGACCTCGAGGTAGGGTTAGAGCGATGTTCAGTAATTGCACATCGTATCTTACGTTAACTCTATCAACCATAGCCCAGTACGAGCGCACCAACACCTCGAGTGCATAATCCATTATAGATATCAAACAAAAAATCAATAAAAAGTCAAGTTTTCCACCTCCCATATAGTTTTTGAGTTTTATGTGCACGCTTAACACTTAGCACAAGGCATATCGTATGTCCCACATCCATTGCTAGGGAAGCATTTCCACCCTTCAAAATTAACCAATGTCCATTATAATCACAAGAATTTATAAGTGCAATATGCCATAACCAAATATATCCCATGCTTGGAGCTTAAATCAACAAATCAAAATATATGTGCAGCAGAATAAACCAAGATGCTCATTAAAACAACATTTTTCCTTTTGAATTAAATCACCAATAAACCTATCATTTTCCCATTTCGCTTAGAAATTGGCTTCAAATTTTCAAAATTGTAGAGTCATTTTTTAGAAAATAGACATGAGTGTAATAAAATATGAGGCATCCTTCATCATAATTCACATACGGGTCCCACCTATCTAGTATATTATTAATTATATAAAAATAATAAGGAATTGAAACCTATTTGCAGAAAGGAATCCATGTTGCAGTTTTTTGGCATCAACACATTGGTGACTCCACAGGGAAATTTTTTCTCAATGGATTTAGAACTCATAATGTTTTGGTTTCATGGACCAAGAGAAATAGATGATTGAAAAAAATTCAGAACTAATAGTCATGCAACAGAGGTGGAAAATATGGTTTAAGGGAAATAATGAAACAGGACTTTGGGAATAACTTATGGAAAGTGATACATATGAGTATTTTTGTCCTGTATGCATAGCATTCGAACAAGACGTAACAGATAATGATTCTTAAAGTTTAAAGGAGAATGCTTCTAATATGCTCTTTGAATCTCAAGATGGAGGGAATAAAGGGATAGCAGAAACAAGGAAGAAGACAAAATTAACTATCCTACAACAGTATTGAAAGCAAAAAGAAATTTCAGCGATGTCTGGAAGGAGGACATCGTGACAGCTGTATGTATATTATTTTTCATCGATCAAAAATATTTACAGGATGACATCGTTATGGAAAAACTGATCTAGACTTTATTTCTGATAATTATGAAAAACAAAACAACAAAAATTAAAAACTCAACAAACTAAAGAAAAAAGAAGACAGTGAGGCGAAACAAAAACTATATACAGAAGTCATGTGTTCATAAGCGTTAATGATCAAGCTAGTTCCACATAATGTTTTATGTAGGAACCATTGGTACTATAAGAGAACAATCGCTCTTCCAAATCTGTAAGAAGGTATGAATTTGTGCCCACGACAAAAGCGATTTTAAAAGGACCTAGCCATAATTTTTGGAACATAGAATGTCTTCCTCTTTCGGTATGGGATGAGTCCCATAGTAGGAATTTTTCATCAATCTTGAAATCAACAGCCTTTGCTCATTTATTAAAATACTTTTTTACAGTTTTTTTCCTTTTTTTTATGTTCTCCAAGGAAAAAATCCTTTGTTCTTCCAGGGATAACAGTGCATTTATCCTTTGGGGAGCATTGGAAGAATTTAATTCTTCAATCTGTAACATCAATCATAGGGAGGAAATCTCCAACTCAGTAGGCAGAATAGCATATTGGCCATATACAAGCTGAAAAGGAGTAAATCATGTGGTTGCTTTGGTGGTTGTGTGATCTAGCCAGAGAGCGTAAGTGAGAAGTGTGTGCCACCGGTGAAGTTTAACTTCTATGATCCTCTTTATGATCCTAACCAGATTCATGTTAGTGGAATCTGCTTGCCCATTTCCCTGAGGATAATAAGTCGATGAAGTGAAATATTTGACCCCTAAATTAACCAGAAGTTGAGTCAATTTTTCATAAATGAAGGTTTTCCCATCGTCTGTGATGATCTCTAATGGAATGTTGAATCTGGAAAAGATATAAGTTTATAGGAAATAAATTACTTGCTCATCATGTGTGTTTCTAAGAGGGAAAACCTCGATCCACTTAGTAAATTAATTAGTGGTTGTCAAAATAAAGATGTTCCCTACGGAAGATGGAGGATTGATAGGACCAATAAAGTATAGGCCCCATTTAGGGCATGGAAGAAAGGCGTTCTTTCCCAACGAATTTTTGGCACTTGTCGCAAGATATTGTAGATTTATAGGAATCTCAAAATATCAAAGGCCAATAGTAACCATTTCTTATGATCTTAAAAGCAGTAGCCTTAGTAGAAAAATGGCCACCGATGTGGATGACAAAAGATGGTGATCCATGAATTTCATGTAACAACTTATATGCATATTCATCATTTACACATCGAAGTAACAAACCATCGGTAGATCTCCTAAAAAATGAGTCTCCTAAAATGATATACCTGGAAGATCTGAGGCGGATTTTCCTTCTCTGGTGAGGATCTAAGTTATCTGGGCATTTTTTATGTTGCAAATAATACACCATATTTGTATACCAAGGATGCTCAGCTATAGAAAGATTTTGATTTTCAATATAGAATAGTGTTGAAAGAGGATGATCCTGATCATCAATTTCTTCACTTGGTTCAAGGTGTTGATCTAAGTGAAGGTCTAAGTCTCATCCCTTGATCATTGTTGAATTCATGACCGTTAAATCATGCTCCTGAATGTTGGCAAGCCAGTGTGCAAGTTTTCTTGAAATATAAGTCTATGAAACAAGAAACTTAATAGCAAGCAAAGAGACTTTTACCTGCGTGTGTTTACCTAAAATAAAATGGTGAAAATGTTGTATAGCCTTAACAAGAGAAAAATCATGTTTCTCAATATAAGAGTACCTAATTTCATCGTCTAATAAAATATGGCTCATGTAAGCTACAAGTTTTCCATTGCTTTGGTCATCATTTTGTAAGAGGACAATAGATATTGCTTCCTTGGTGGCATTGGTATATATAATAAAGTCTTTCTAAAAGTATGGTTTCACCAGAGCCAGTGTAGATCTGATTGATTTCTTAATCCTAAGGAAAGAATTCTCTGCATCATCTATCCAAGAAAAAGAATGATCTTGCTTCAGAAGATTATGAATGGGTTTGACCATGACAGCGAAATTAGGAACAAACCTATGAACAAAATTGATAATTCCCATGAAATCTTGAACCTCTTTCTTGGAGGTGGAGGCAAGAAGGTTTAGAATGGAAACAATCCTTTCAGGATATATTCTTATTCCTGAATCATAAACAATATGACCAAGGAGCTTGCCCTTCATGACACCGAAAATAGATTTGAAAGGATTTAAAGAAATGCCAAATTTTCTGCAACACATGAGAAATTTTCTAAGATGACCAAAATGATCCAACCGTTTCTTTTAATAAACATTCAAATCATCAAGATAAACTTGGATAATTTTATTGATTAGATCATCAAAGGCTATCTGCATATCTCTTTGAAAAGTGGCACCTGCATTAGACAAGCCAAAAGGCATGTGTTCATAAGAAAATGTTCCCCAGTGTGTAGTAAATGTGGTTTTATACCTATCAGTCCTTTTTACCTTGATTTTATTATACCCAGAAAAACCATCAAGTAAGGACATCATTCGTGACCCTGCAACCTGTTGTAAAATCGTTTCCATATTAGGAAGCGGAAAATGGTCTTTGACACTTGCTCTGTTCAATGCATGGAAATTGACACACAATCTTATTTGGCCAGTAGTTTTCCGAATAGAGATCGGATTTTAACCCCACTCGGAATACTTAACTGGAAAGATTATACCATCTTTCAATATTTTTTCCAATTATTTCATAATAGTATCTTCGAGCGCATGGTTAATAGATCTTTGTTTTTGTCTAACTGGTTTTACCCCTTCCTTGATAGGAATGGCATGTTGTATGAGAGCAGGATCAAAACCACGAAGATCCTCGTATGATCATGAAAAAAAATCTTGAAACTCACAAAGTAGTTCTGTGAATTTTGTTATTTCTTCATCAGAACATTGGGAACCTAATTTAATGATGTTTGGAGATTCAGGTGTCCCAAGGTTCAAGGAAATGGCAACACCAACTTTACTTTTTGAATCCTCTTATGTGTTTCTTTGTTTCCTACATCACTTGAGGAAAATGAACTTTCGAGAGGAGTCAAGCCTTTAGTAAATTTGTCATCTTCAATAGATATGATTTCCTTGGGATTAAATAGTTCATTTTGTATGAAAGAGAAAATTCCTTCATCAATTGGGAACACCTGCCATGATTCTATGTTATCAGGGATATGAGGACGATATGGAGATTGAAACATACAATCAGGTCTTTGAGGCAAAATTTGTTGGGTAGGTGATGTTGCAAACACAACTAGCCTATCAACCATTGAATTGAGTTCCCTCTTAAAATGATTGATGTTAAATGATAGCAAGTTTGAAATGAGCATCCAAACATCTTGAGTATAGAATTTAAGCAAATTATTACTAGCTGAATAAATCTTACATACAAGATTCACAACAAGTTTGGAATCCCTAAAAACTGTAAGGTGGCCACAACCAAGGTTATATGCATTTTTTATTCCTAACAATAAGGCCTCAAACTCTATGACGTTGTTTGTGCAAGCAAATTATAACCTATAAGATAAATTGTGTATTTTACCTATAGGAGAATATAGAATGATGTCGGCTCCATTACCTTCATTTGAGCATGAGCCATCGAAATGCATGTGCCACATGTCATCATCAAGATCAATTGGTTAAAGCATAATGTCACCCTCATCAACAAAGATAGAGTACACTCCTAGATCTTCTTCGATATCATTCACATTAGGCTGGGGGACACTCTCTATATATGGTGAAATTCCCCCTTCCCTTGGGATTATAATGTTCTTTATGTTCCAAGGGACAAACAGATGTGTTCCATCAAGTGAAAGGTATCCACCAGTTAAGGCTTGCCAATATCTTCCTAAAATAATTGCATAGTTTCTCATTGGCATATCAATTACTTAGATATTGAGGGTTGCTCTTATTTCGGGATGTGCGCACAGAACTAAGGTTACATCTTTGATTTCACCTATAGTTGATTGCTTCAAACAGTTATAAGAGAGCATGCTTCTAGAATTTTCATTAGTGCATGATAATCCAATCTCCTCCATGATAATTTTAGACATGACACTTGGACCGGACCCACCATCAATTAGGAAACAATGAGCTATTTTATCCATAATTTTTACAGAGATATAAAAAGGGGGATTTTTTACAGGGTTCCTAAAATTGTTTACACCTATCTTATTTACAGTTGAATCATCTTCTTTCGATTCTTCAAAAACATTGGCTATGGTAGAAACTTCACCTTCCATAAAGTTCTTGAGATGATTTTATTGTTCTGGGATGGAAACCATGTCCAAAATAGTAGCATAATCCTTGAAATTATCCAATTGGTTAAGGATGTTACACTTAGAAGAGCAAAGAGGAGAAAGCACTCCTTGATTCTCCGAAGTTTTGATATCTTGTGTACCAACACTTTGTGAAGATGAGCTTGGGGTGGAAGAAGTACGAGGAGGGTCATATTTTCCCTTGGAAATGTAATATTTATTCCTGGTATTGATTATCATAACATCTTCTGGTTCAACCCAATACAAAACAATGATTGTGGTATCGAGCCTTTTGCCAAAGATCTTATCTCTAGCATTTTTATTAACTTCGCGAGTACTTTCTTCATGATTTTCTTCATAGAAGTTACACCAACTGTGAGACATAATGGCCTTTGGCTGAAAAGTATTTTCGTTAGTATTCCTAAAAGGTGCTAAGTAAGAAGAAGATTCCCCAGGGGAAAGGGATGGGGAATTTCCTTTTCGTTCGTCGGATATCATCCTATTATCCATATCTTGCACAAGTTGTAGGAGGGAAGACATATATGTTTTCTTGACTAAGTCTCCCTTAGGGAGACCCGTTATTTCGAGTTTCTCCTCATATTTTAGGAAAGTATGAAGAGAGAAACCAATATTTTCGATAGCCTTTTCTTCGAGTATATGACGATATGGAGAAGGTAATGGATTATAATAATGCATGAAAGTGGACTGATTTTGCGGATGGATTAGTTTAGGGATTTGATTGTATAATTTGGTGAAGCAGAGGTTAAAATACTTAATGGTTTCACCATCTCTATAGGAAATGTTGTTGTATTCCCTTAACTGCTCGGTTGGACTCTTGGACTGTCCATAAGTGGACTTGAACCAATAAACCAATTCTTTCCAAGTGGAAATAATTTTGGGAGGGAGGTCAAAAAAATTTGTTGCAACTTTCCCTTCAAGGGATTTGACAAATAATCACATGCAAGTGTCGTTATTGTTAGACCCTATGTTATGACAAGCATTAGAAAATGTTATTAGGTGTTCATTTATATTAACGGTATTATTTCCCGAAAACCTAGGTAAATGCTCCTTGAATTTTTGTAATGGGTGAGTGGTTGGTGCAAGATTCAACAGAGAAGATATCTGTCGTGGGGTGGTCGTATCATCTTCCTTAAATTGGAAAAGCCCATATTTCTTTATAACTTTAGCAGGATTGGTAGTGGATTGAATAGGGACTTTATGACTATATATACTACCAATTACTGATGAAGCAGAAGGTTGTGAGGAGGAAGCACATATGGTGCCACTAGAACTACCCACAAATGTCGTATTGAAGGTGATAGGTATGGGTGATAAGGATGAACTAGTAGAGTCAGATAAAGTGCACCTTAGAGCACTTTCTTGGTTTGACAACACAATTTTCGTCCTTCCTATTTCAAAAATAGGAGTAGCTTCAGGGGGCAACCATCTTCTCCTTCAAGAGATGTGGGGATTAGAGGACATCAAATGAAAGACAAAATAAGTAGGAGAAGGGAGATTATTGTTGATTTCTGGGTTGCCTTTTCTTGGCTTCCCAACGTTCATGAATAGTTATATCCCTTTCAATTACTTCCCAAGAGCGCTCAAGTTTCCAATATTGGGTTGTCTTGTAACAATTATTGTCATTGGAAAATCAATCAAGAAGTATTTAGACAAAACAGAAAAATTGGAAGATAATCGTGAATACAATCAACCAAAGAGATATGGGAGATCTCCCTAGTATGGTCGCAAAATAAATGTTGAGGAAAAGGTATGGGAAACCTTACTCAATCATTTTCACATCTTGTCGGGCTAAGGAAAGATAGTTGGGAATGTCACCTAAGGTTAATAGCCTCAAAACAATCGCTTAATCCACAGGTATTAAGTACAAGGGAGCAAGGTTGGTTTTTATATGTTGTATATAACTGTGCAAAAATAAATGAACTTAAACCAAAATTACATAAATATGTACAGAAGTTACATGAGTGTGTACATGGAGATAAAAAGCAAAGAGTGAACTAGATCATTAAAATACATATGTGATACTGAAACAATAATCTAATTTTTCTATTGATTTCATTTTGAGATACAAGACTGAGTTCTCTTTACAAACCCCTGCGAGGGTAGGGACTAAAGTCAGATTTAGAATCTTCCAATGGAAACCATACAAAAAGACTCTGACAACAAAAGAAAATTGAAGCTAAATATCTAGATTATCTTGCCACACAATGTTGTCACTTGACTCTGCAAGATATTATTTAACAGTCATGAAATTCAATTCATATACAAACACGAATACACAGACTGTCAAAGATAAATCATACACCTTTAAGACAAGTTGCTGAAATATGTGATTCGGTTTTTTAATCATGTTGCCTTCAATAAGACCCTGTTGTCATCAAGAGGGTTAAGCCTTCTAGTAAACTCAGAATGAATGAAAGTTGAAAGTATCTCACTAGTATAAAGAAAAACTTATGGTTGTAGTTCTCCTTCCATTCTCTCCCTTTGTCTCTTCATTTCATTGAGATTTTATTTCTTCTCAATAGGTTATGGTAGTTCAACTACCTTTCTTTAGTTAAGCCAAATTATCTTAACTAATTAGTTGAGAAAAATAATAATAGTATATATAAATAAGGGTCTAATTAAATAATAACTAAATAGGTGGGACCCCTTGTGACTCACATTCATTTCTTTTAATAATCATAAAATATGAAATATATAACCTCAATCATTTGATTCAAACACTCTCCTTGTAATTCTCATGATCATATTTATAATCACATATTTAAATATCAGCAAAATATAATATGACCATATCCAAAAATAGCATTATATCCATGTTGTCCGAAAAAATGCCTAAATATATGCTTGTTGTCCAAAATATTGTCAAAGTAAAGAGATTGTCTTCAACATAAAAAATAGCATTAATTATCATCAAAAACCGTATTTACTGTGAGAGGCATTTGGCCTATTTTCATTGATGTCCCCTTTTGATCTTTTGGTGGCAGCCTTAGGATAATTGGAACCTTGAGGTTGAACTGCATTGATAACATGAGAACAATCATCTTTAAGATGAAGGTGGGAGGACACAGATTCATAGGACTCTTTGGATGAGTTGGAGGGAGTGGCCACTCCTTTTGCTTTATCTTTCTCAGGCCTGGGAACATCATTTTTTAGCCTCTTACTGGCATGAGAAGACTGAACGGGTGAGACAACATGATCATCTCGAGGAATCGAATTTTTTGGTGGTGGAGGAGGGGGTAATGGCAAGGATGAAGTAGGCCAACCGTGATGATGAGCAGTAGGATGCTCGAAAATATATTTCCAACCATCATTGTGAAGTTGTTCTTGTTGCATAGAGACGTGGGGGGAAACACATATACCAGAAAAGTTTTGATGTGGTTGAAAGGGAGGCCTCTCAGGTCGGGGATGGAAGATCCCATGGCCAACGAGGTTGAAGAACCCATCTTGACAAAGATGATTCAATTCTTGTGGATCGACATCGAAATGCATTGAAAATTGTGGCCTTCTATGGCCTCTTTGCCAATTTCCTCTGCCTCTATTGCCTCTGCCATTACTGCCTCTGCTAAAGAAGCTCATCCTGAAGAAATATTCCAACATCTCATGAAAAATCTTAACAATCCATGCACAAAACTCTACATAAATAAAATCAAAAGGTTGGCTCTATTATTTACCATAGAAACACATGCAATCCATCCATTAACACTTTAAAACTTCATCAATCAATTTCCATTTGAACACAGAGTGGTAGGGCTTTTTGGAAGATGAGGGGTTTATAATGTGCGAAAAATGGTAGCATGGATGGGACAAGATAAACGAATATTGTGCAAGCAAATGCAGAAGTAATAGAGACTGTATCTATATCCAACCATCAAACACCAGTCATCAACAATCTTTTATATTAATTCTTTTTCTTTCCATAAAGAGTTGTAAATTCATAATAATAGAACAAGGAGTGTTTTAATGTATTTGGGAGGATGAGGGGAATATAGTGAGCGAAAAATGGTATAATGAGAGGGAAAAAACGATTATTATTCTATCATATACAATGATACCCAAAAAAAATTCCATTTCCATCAATAACATAATTTCCAAAACTCTTCTTTGTTTTATAAGTCAAATCCAACACACTGTTGTTTCAAAACTCTAGGAAAGCTCCAAGATATTTCCACTATACACTCCTTATTTTTATTCACAGAGTTATTTTAATAATAGAATGTCCACAAAATCATTCCAACAACTAAAACTAGACTACATCAAGCACACGATGGAACACAACATAAGCCAACCACACTTCAACATACAAGGTTGGTATTATCGCTTTCAATATTTGTTCTGTAACAGACTGAGTTCGAAACCCATGTGCAACGGGTACTCTTTTATCATATAGTTTTCAAAATCAACCAAAACCCTCATGGATAATCAACCAACGAACCAAGATTTAGTTCAAATAACAAATTTTCCCACTACTAGGTTAATCACTCATACATCAAGACCAGAATTTGAACCCCTTAAATGCCATACATTAAGGAAATAACAGAGGTCTAGGCAAATGAAAAACAGAAACTTCACAAAGGGTTCGTTCCCAAAAAAATATTTAACCATCTCTTAACACAGATTTTCAACAGACTCCTCATGGCGTTCGTAAGGAAAATAAATTCATACATATAAAAACAGTTGACAAACAGTTTGAAGGAGCTACCAATCTTCCAATACTGGGTAATGGAACTAAGAAAACAACCATTATTTTATTACATTGAGAAACCCTCGAATATTAATGAACAGAGACAAGTGAAACCCAAACACTTTCCATAAAATTTTCCAACATCTATAGCACATAGCAGTATTTATTTTAGACATAAAGTAATCACATAATCCGAATAGAAAGGAGTTCAAACACTATCATCAACTTGAAACACTCGAATACTAACAGGGAAAACCTCCACTTAAAATTCCATTACATAGTTGATACCCACATGTATTAAACTTCGAAAAAACACAAATTGTAAGAAATTGCAAGAGCCAACCTCATAAATTTATTCTGAGCGGAGTTATATTTCATGAATGGAGAGGTGAGATATATCATACATGTATGCATAATGCCAGGGAAAACCACAAACACAACTATTTATTCCAAGTCCGAGCAAAATGGAGGCAGCGCCAACCAAGAAATCAACCAAATGCGAACCAAGAGAGGGTGGCGACCTCAAGTTAGGGTCAGAGCGATGTGCAGTAATTTCACATCATATCTTACATTAACTCTATCAACCATAGCCCAGTACGAGCACACTAACACCTCCAATGCATAATCCACTATAGATATCAAACAACAAATCAATACAAAGTCGAGTTTTCCACCTTCCATAAAGTTTTTGAGTTTTATGTGCACACTTAACACTTAGCACAAGGCATATCATATTTCCCACATCCATTGCTAGGGAAGCATTTCCACCCTTCAAAATTAACCAATGTCCATTATAATCACAAGAATTCATAAGTGCAATATGCCATAACCAAATATATCCCATGCTTGGAGTTTAAATCAACCAATAAAAATATATGTGCAGCATAATAAACCAAGATGCTCATTAGAACAACATATTTTCCTTTTAAATTAAATCGCCAATAAACCTATCATTTTCCCATTTCGCTTGGAAAGTGGCTTCGAAATTTTAAAACTGTACACTCATTTTTGCGAAAATAGACTTGAGCGTAATAAAAGATGCGGCATCCTTCATCATCATTCACATGCAGGGTCCCGCCTATCTAGTATATTATTAATTATATATAAATAATAAGGCATTTCAACCCATTTGTAGGAAGGAATCCATGTTTCGCTTTTTTTGCATCAACAACCCCCAAGCAATATTGTTGTCCAAGGATATCTTTCACTGCTGGGTGAGGTACATACCCCACAACTTTTGAATATCCTATATAAACTAGAAAAGGGTTAAGGGACTTGACCAAGGCATATGCTTGCTTTTCCATACTTGTGTAATTAAGCTCATAGTTTTGCAATGCCTTGCTCATGAAAGAAATAGGTTTCTCTTGACCATATTCATTCTTATGGAGAAATACCCCTGTTATACTATCCTCTGAAGCAAAGGAAAATATTTGAAAATCTTTAGAGTAATCTGGACTAATTAACATAGGATATTTTCCAATTGAGTCCTTAATATTTTTAAATTCTTTCCTTCCTTCATCTGTCCACTCAAACTTTACATTTTTTTTCAATAGTTTGAGTATGGGTTTCATCGTCTCGGCTAAGTTTAGGATGAATCACCTGAAAAAGTTGATCTGACCAAGAAAATACTGGAGATATTTCTTGGTATCGGGTAAAGGGATTTTCTTAATGGCTTCCACCCTTTCTGGTTCAATCTTTACCCCATCCTTTGCAATGATGTGACCTAACAGCTTGCCTTCATCAACACCCAAAATTGACTTATCCATAATTAAGGAGATGCCATATTTTTGACATCTTTCAAACATCTATCTAAGATGACCCATATGATCTAATATTTCCTTTGAGAAAATTGTTAAGTCATTTTGATAGATCTCAATGATTTTTCCCATTAATTATTTGAAGGAAAAATCTATTGCCCTCTGGAAAGTAGCACCCGCATTTAATAGGCCAAAAGGCATTCTCAAGTACTCAAAGGTGCCCCATGGTGTGGTGAAGGTTGTTTTATTTTGATCCTCCTACCTCACCAACACTTGATTATAACTAGATAAACCATCCAACATGGACATTATTTTGGATCCAGTAACCCTTTGCAATAGAGTTTCCATGTTGGGTAGGGGGTAGTTATCTTTAATGCATGCTAGATTTATATTTCTAAAGTCAATTCATAGTATTATTCCCCATTTATTTATAACCACCACTAATTTAGAACACCATGAAGAATGTCGTGTTGGAACAATGATGCCAGCATCCAACATCTTTTTAAGTTCAACTTGAACCAATGGTGATAACTTAGGATTTGTTTGCCTAAGTTTTTGGCGGAAAGGTTTTCTGTCTTCCTTGAGGGGGATAGTATGTTGAAACACATCCTCTTTATAAGATTTGATTTCATCATATGTGAATGCAAATACATCCCTATACTCTTGGACTAGACTTATTAATTCCTTTCTTTCCTTTTCAGAAGTACCTTTTCCGATTTGTATGAACATTGGTACTTCCTCTATCCCAATGTTTATTTCAATGTAACTTCCAAGATTTATTACTTCTTTTTTCTTTTTATGCATGTCATTCCTGTCAAATATTTTTTCTAAAGAAGGTATTCCTCTAGGAATTGGATTTTTTATGGGGTTTTCTTCCTCAATATAATCATTTCCTTCCTCTTTGTAGCTGACATTAAAACCGGATAATTCCTTAACATTATGGATGAACTTTAATATTTGTTCATCGTCTATGAAAACTTGCCAATGATCAACATTATCTGGAACTGAAGACCTAAATATTATTTCCAACTTTCCCTTTTCATTTAATAGATATTTTGAGGGCTAGAGGGTTGAAGTTGCTTCTACCAAGCTATCAATGATCTGGATTTAGGAGCAGAATGAATTGATTAACAGACTGAATATGATAAACACATATATATGAATAATAACAAAAATATCCAGTGAACAATATCTTCTATTAAATAATGAAATAAGCTGAAACTGTAAAACTATAGAATTGAAACACTTGCTCAAATGGTGGTAGCTATCTCTGAGAAGAGATGTGGCTGCTACACGCATCTAAGCAGAATGGATTACAATGAGGCTCCAGAGGAATTTTTGATATTACTCATGAATGCCAAAACCCTAGACATCCAAAAACCTAACCCTAGAAGGAGAAACGCCAAAATTCATGTGGGCCCTATGGGTAAGTTGGCATAATTTGGTACCTCCACTTCCAAGGGTTGTAACTTTTGCATACGACCTTCATTTTAGGCACGTGATAGCCCATTGGAAAGGTATGTCAGAGAACTACACATTATGTTGTCAAACTCTAACTCTATCTATTGTTTGACTGTGGTGAGCCAAAAAAACAACGTTTAGGGCCCCAAAATGGCCCTGGAAGTACAGCAAGATGTGTTGACATGAAAACATACAAAATAAACCAGTTGGATTAGGCAAGAGGCCAATCGTATCCACTTGGAGGATGTGTGGGGCTTCAGACAACCCCAGAAGTGTAGAACCCACAATTACAAAGTATTACAGAAGAACATGTTGAACAAAAAACGGACACGAGGAGCCATTTGGAATAGGTGGGTGGCAACAAATATCCACCTGGATCAATCTTACCCCCTTAGGAAGCAATGGTCTCCATTGTGTTGAGTTCCCCCATTAGGTGAGAAAACTTTTGCTGGATTTGGCCCCGGGTTAGCCACTTTCCTTGGTGTAGGAGTTTCCCTGCCTTGACAACCTAATAAAGTTGGATCCGTTGCTGGCGAGTGCCCATGACCTGTGTGTCCACTATATGATTAGTGGATTCTTGTTCCATGCAGTCAAGGTTGAGCTCTGTTGGTGTCAGTTGTTCTGCGATATCGGAGGTGTCTAATAATGGGGGAAAATATGGTCGAAGGAGGTCCACATTGAATATTGGATGCAAACCAAGGAAGGGTGGAGTGTTGATCTCAAAATAATTTCTACCCACAGCCTTGGTGATAGTGTAAGGCCCATAACAAAGTGGGTGAAGCTTCTGATGGGGCCCAGTGAGACACTTCTTCTGCAAATGTAACCAGACTTTGTCGCTAACCTGAAACTGTTGTGGTGCCATGTGTTGATCATGGCGATGGTTGTACCTAGCATTGGATTTCTACAAAATCTCCTGGACCTGTTGGCGGATGTGTTGAATCCTCTCAATGAATATGGGGTCTTTGTCGATCACATACTGATCAGGGGAAGATTATGTCTGTATGGTGACAAGAGAAAGTTCAACACCAATGGGTCCCAAGGGTTGGAATCTCAGATCCACCTGAAACGGGCTATGGCCAATGGAACTATGGAGATCCCTGTTGTAACTGTGTTGGACATATGGGAGACTCTCATCCCATGTACATGGATGCTTAGAATTTTACATGTGCATGATGTGAACAATCATCTGATTGAAGACCTCTATTTGGCCATCGGTTTGGGGGTGGAAAGCAGTGGATTTTGTGAACTTGGTGTCCAACAAAGACCAAAGACTCAACCAAAATGTGTTGAGGAACCTGTTGTCTTGGTCAGATATGATGGTCTATGGTATCCCAAAGTGGACCCACACTCGTTCGAAGAAGATGTTAGCAGTATCTATCATTGTGACATTCTTCTTACAGGCTGTGAGGATGGCCATGGAAAACCGATCAACGACCATAAACACACAGACATTTCCTTTCTTGGTGGATGGAAAGCCAGACATGTAATCCATTGAGATGTATTCCCAAGGCTTCTCAGGAATGTGAAGAGGGGTGTATAATCCTTGCTTCTTGATGGATGTCTTGGAAATTGCACAGGCAGTGAAAGATTTGATATACTTGTTGACGTCATGTCAAATTTTTGGCCAATAAAAATGTTTTTGAAGAACGGCCATTGTTTTCTCCATGCCAAAATGTCATGCCACCCGACTGTAGTGGGCTTCCCAAATTAGCTTTGAATGCTCGCTTGTAGGAACACAGATATGGCCCAGGTGGCATAAGAGTCTTTCCTAAATGTGAAAATCAGTGACAGTTGTGCCTATACCCAAGAGCTGATAGGTGGTGGCGAAGTCCAGATATTGTTGATAAAGTAGGGGCCACTCAGATGTTTCATGTCCACAGGAATGGAGCACAGTGGTGAGTGCAGCCACAGGAGTCCGATTGAGGCAGTCAGCGACACGATTGGAGATACCTGTATTATACTTTATGTTGAGATGGAACTGTTGTAGGTAGGTGAACCACTTTTGATGGCGGTCATTATGCAATTTCCCTTGTGTCTATATGAACTATAGAGGCTTGTGATTAGTGTGTATGATCATCTCTTTCCCCAGAATGTAGTGTTTCCATTGACGACAGGCTTTTACAATGGAATACATTTCCTTGTCATAGGTGGGGTATTTTTGGACAGTATCGGAGAGTGTCTCGCTATGGTATGTCACTATATGCCAGTGTTGAGTGAGAAATGTGGCCATAGCATAGTCAGATTCATCAGTCTCAATATTGAATGGTTGTTGCAGATCGGGCAAGGAGAGTACTAGAGATGAGAGAAAGCGATGCTTCAGATCATCGAATGCTCATTGTTTCTCCTTCCCCCACACGAAATTGGCCCTACCACCGCCCGTGGTCACCTGACTGAGGGCCCATGCAATATGGGAATCCCAACACAAACTGTCGGTAGAAGTTGGCTAGTCCCAAAAATATTCGAAGCTTAGTCAGTGTGGTCGAGGCTGGCCAGTCATGGATGACTTGGATCTTAGCTGGATCAACATGTACCCCATGCTCATCAACCATGTAGCCCAAGTATTGGACCCTTTTTCATGCCAAAAGAGCATTTTTCCAAGTTGGCATAAAACTTGTGCTTCCACAAAGTGCTCAAAACCTGTTGAATATGTCACATGTGCTCCTCCCATGTTCTACTGAAGATGAGGATGTCATCCAAATATACTACCACAAAGGAGTTGGTGAAGGGTCTCAATACATCATCCATCAACCTCATGAAAGTGGTTGGTGCATTTTTTAAGCCAAAGGGCATGACTAACCATTCGTAGAGACATTCTTTATACTTGAAGGTTGTCTTCCATACATCAGTTGGTTCGATGGGAACCTAGTGGTAGCGAGACTTTAGGTCAATCTTGTTGAAGAACTTTTCCCCCTTGAGTTGGTCAATAAGGTCATCATTCCTAGGAATGGGGTAGTGGTTCCTGACTGTGATTTTGTTTAAGGCTTTATAATCAATGCAGAGTTGTCAAGTCTCTTCCTTCTTCTACACCAATACAATCGAGTTCTGCAAGGGGAGGAGTTGGGTCCAATGTGCCCCTTTTGAAGAAGCTCTCGAATATGACACCTGATTTCATCATTCCCCATCAACGGTTGTCGATAGACTATTCCATTAGGTAGAGGTGTGTCGGGGGTCAAATCAATTGGATTCTTGACTTGGTTGTGTGTCAATACCCCTATAGGTGATGAGAAGATGTATTTGTATTCTTCCATGATCCCATCCACTTTAATCTGCTACAAAGATAGGTGTTGTGTAGAGGCCACAGATGTGGTGGTGACCTTCTTCTTACTGTGAGCACGGATCACAAAGAAGATGAAATTCCTGGTCTGTGAAATGACCTTACTGCATTGTTTAGTAGAGATTAAAGAAATAGCAGTAGGCAGTGTTACCTCTGGGGTCATATACAATTGTCTACCCAAAGTAATAATAAAAATGTGGTGTCTAGACTCATACATATCATGTGTTAGGGTCCTAACCCGCACATAGGTAGATCAATATATTCGGATGTAATAAAGGTCAATATTAATAAGGCCTTTCAATAAAATAGAATAAGGTGGATGTAAGAAGACCTAATAGAAGCTTCTACTTCTAGAAGGATCTTCCTCTAGATGCTTCTCTTGATAAACATAGTTAGTATAAATAAGAGTCAAGGGTATGAAAACCCTAGCTTGGAGATTATTATAACAGAGCGCTGCTTGACTGGAGGTTTCCCCCTCGAAGAGGCCCATGAACATTTCTTTCTGAATCAAAGTGCTATTTATGTTGTTGTTCTTATATCATTTATGTGTTATTGTGGAGATTATGATGGTTATATTACTGTTATTCTGCCATTTCTAGCTTTTTATTTATGTTCTGCATATTTTTTATATCTGGTATATTACAAGTGGTATCAGAGCACTTTCCTTGCCAGAAATTGTGGGATTTTTTTTTTTTTCAGGGTAGAGACATATTCTGACGTCTTCAAGCCACAAAGATCTGTCGTTACACACATAAACCCACGGTTGAGGGATTCATACATGCAGGAAATAAAAGTGGTTCTTAAGCACACATCTGTTGGCCACCCTTGTAACCCCTGTTGGTACCCCTTCAAGTGGTAGCGCATCAGAAAGCACTTGTGTATGGATCAGCCTAGATTTCCTGGAGCCCTCTTTAGATAAATTGATTGGCCTCCTGACTGCTATAGTGCCACCAAGAACAACACTCGGGAAGATACTCTCTAGTACCTGGGTAGTCGGGTAGTACGGCTAAGGGTACGGTCTATCCTCCTTAGTTAGTTCCCTGAGATATTGGGCCGAGTACTACTGTTGGACCCCGCACGTATATCAGAGAGATATAGCACAGGAAAAACCCTTGTCTGTAGAACCCTTGAATACCTAACCTTTGGGGGATAGAAACATAAACAAATTAAAACAGACAAGATATGTTGTCACGCAACTATGTTCAGGTTGCCAAGTAAATACACATTTCTTTCTGGTTAATCATTTGGGGATTTCATCGCTACAATATTCTTCAGACCGAAGTATAACTCCACGGGTGTAAAAAAAAAGGAGTCTGGAAATTTTTTCACCATTATTTGAGACCTATTCCATTGGATTCATCTCTTCGCCCTTATCACATTCATCCATATAATTTTTTGGAAAGATTTTTGACCCCGCCTGCCCCTTTTCAGTTCACCCATCCTCATGGCCCATACCCATAGCCAAGACCTGGAAGCTCGCTTCAACACCTTGCAATTTGGTTTCCTCGAGACCCAAAAAGAAGTGGAACAACTCAATGCTACGGTTGCCTCCATCGATTCATCCATCAATACAACCATAAATACAACCATGCAATCCTCAATGGAGGAAGTCAAACAAGAACTGACCACCCAGCTTGAATCTGTCTTTACATCACTCTACACCAAACTGGAGATCCCTACAGATGACCCTTTCTTTGATGCCCCTCCAAAGACTGAAGGTGAACATTCCTCCCATTCCCATACCTTTCAGTCCCATCACTTTCAACGTGGCCTACGCCTTCCGCGGGTGGATGTGACCAAATTTGATGGCTCAGACCCCACTGGTTGGGTCAACCAAATAGAACATTATTTCTCTTTATACGAAATTATAGATGACTTGCCCAAACTCTGGTATGGTGTTCTCCATCTAGATCAAGAACGTTGGCAATGGTGGAAATGGAGAAAAACTTCTCTTCAAGGGTATATTGCTTGGACCCAATTTGTGACTGAGCTTTATGAACGCTTTGACACTGACACCAACCATTTGGGTTGTTTGACAAAGTTGAAACAATCAAGAACAGTAGAAGACTTCATATCTTCCTTTGAGTGCCTGGATTTTAGAACAGAGGGCATGACTGATGCTTTCTTTTGAGAGTGTTTTATCAATGGCCTCAAGGAGGAGATTTGGGCCCATGTCCTCATGGATCGACCTTCGAGTTGGGTGGAGGCTACTAAAAAAGATAAAGAAGCACAACAGGTTGTATCCTCTCAAAACCATAAACCCTCATTTATCCCTCGCCCTAAACTCGTAAATCCCACTACTCCCTCCACCCCATTAAAGATCCAAAAATTGACCAGGGTTGAAATGGTTGAACGCCAACTCAAAGGCCTTTGTTATAATTGTGATGAAAAATATTTCTCGGGCCACAAGTGTAAGGAACAAAAGATTTTTATGGCCATCTCTGAGGATATTTCGGAAGAGGATGTTGAAACTCCCCTTGTGCCTAAGTCACCTGAAATCACTGACATAACCCCTCCCTCAGACCCTCCCGAAGTGGAACTGATCATTTCCCTCAATGCTCTCACTGGCTTCTCCGCCCCCCAAACCCTGAAGTTAATCTATTACATCAAGCATTGGAAGGTCATCATTTTGGTTGATAGTGGAATCACCCATAATTTAATTCATCACTGCATTGCCCAAGAAACTCATTGCTATGTCCATGTCATTAACAATTTCCAAATCATGATTGTTAATGGTGGTTCCATGAAATGTGGAGGGTGCTGTGAAAATGTGTGTCTCCAAATCAGTGACTACCACCTAAAATCCCATATGTTTGCTATCGACATGGGTGGTTGTGACATTGTGTTGGGTGCAGACTGGCTAAGGAATTTGGGTCCCATTCTCATAGATTTTAAGGAATTAACCATGCAATTCGACCAGGAAGGCCACCAATATAAATTCCAAGGCATCACGACTGGTTCACTTGAGTTCATTAGTTCCCATCGCATGGAAAATCTGCTCAAAAAAGGTCATTCTGGTGTCATTGCCCAACTCCATGCCATATAAGCAACAGAGACACCCCCGGTGCCGAAAGACCTCCAAGCCCTCCTTTCTAAACACCAAATGGTATTTTCCACTCCCCAAGGACTCCCTCCTTCCCAAGGTGTTCATGATCATTCCATTCCCCTTGTACCCAGAAGCCTTCCTGCCAATATCCGCCCGTATCGCCACCCCTTTTCACAAAAAAATGAAATTGAGAAAATGGTCCAGGAACTCCTTACTGCAGGCATTATCCGCCCTAGTACGAGCACTTACTCTTCTCCTATAGCCATGGTTATGAAGAAAGAAGGTTCTTGTATAATGTTTGTTGACTTCCGTGCCCTCAACAAACTGACCATTAAGGACAAATTTCCCATTCCTGTCATTGATGACCTCCTGGATGAATTGAGTGGCGCCCAATTATTTACTAAACTTGATCTTCACTCGAGCTATCACCAGATACGTATGAAGGAGGTAGACATTCCCAAGATGACCTTTCAAACTCATGAGGACCACTATGAGTTTTTGGTCATTCCCTTTGGCTTGTGTAATGCCCCCTCCACCTTCCAAAGCCTCATGAATCATGTCTTCCGTCCTTTTCTCTGTCATTGTGTATTAGTTTTCTTTGATGATATCCTAATCTATAGAAAAACCTGGACAGACCATCTTACTCATGTGGATCGAGTTCTCCATCTACTCTCTCAGCACAAACTTTTCCTGAAACAGTCTAAATGTGCTTTTGGTGCCTTAGAAGTAGAATACTAGGGTCATCTAGTTGTCAAGGATGGCGTCAGGGTGGATCTGAAAAAGATTGAAGCTATGCAAGACTGGATGCACCCAAAGACTCTCAAAATCTTGCGTGGATTTATGGGCTTAACAGGTTATTATCGCAAGTTTGTTAAGAATTATGGCAAGATTGTAGCACCTCTCATGGCTCTCCTCAAAAAGAACTCTTTCACTTGGACTCCAGCTACTGCTCAATCTTTTCAAACCTTGAAGACGGCCATGTGCACCACTCTAGTTCTCTCCCTTCCTGATTTCACAAAGACCTTTGTGTTGGAATGTGATGCCTCAGGGAAAGGAATCGGTGTTGTCCTTATGCAAGAGGGTCGACCTTTGGCCTTCACCAGCAGGAAACTATCTGAAAGGAATCTGGGCAAACCCATCTATGAAAAGTAAATGTTGGCTATTATGCATGTCGTTGATTTGTGGTGCCCTTATCTCTTGGGGTAATGTTTCCAAATTAAGACAGACCATCAAAGCCTCAAGTACTTTCTGGAACAACACATTTCCTCTAGGAGAAAAAAAAATGGGTGACTAAGCTCTTTGGATATGATTATGAGATCATTTACAAGAAGGGAAAAGACAATGTGGTGGTGGATGCACTGTCCCAAAAATATGAAGAAGAAGGATCCCTTTTTTCTCTTTCCTTCATTGTACCAGATTGGCTCCAAGATGTGCGCCAGGAATGGCTACAAGATCCCAAAAGTTCGCATATGATCCAACAATTACAGACCAATGCTCCAGCTCCCCCAGGGTACTCTTGGCTCCAGGCTGAGCTTTGATACAAAGGCCGTTTGTATTTAAGTAAACAATCAAAGCTTAAATCCATGGTACTTTATGAGCTTCATGCTACACCCACAGTGGGGCACTCCGAGTTCACCAAAACCTATGACAGGGTCAAACGTTATTTCTTCTGGGATGGTATGAAACAAGACATCTGTAATATTGTCACTGAATGTGAGGTGTGTCAATGCAACAAGGGAGAAACAGTCAAATCTTCGGGCACACTACAACTGCTTCCGATTCCACCTACTATTTGGAAGGATATCTCTATGGACTTTATTACCGGCTTACCCAAATCGGGAAATAAATCAGTCATAATGGTGGTTGTGGATCACCTTTCCAAGTATGCTCAGTTCTGCACTCTTCAACACCCATTTACTGCATCCACGATGGATCAATTTTTCATGGACCAGGTCTTCAAGCTTCATGGCATGCCGCACTCTATTGTTTCTGATCGTGACCCAACTTTTAGAAGAAATTTTTGGCAAGAACTATTTAAGCTACAGGGCACCCAATTGCATCTAATCACAACTTATCATCCCCAGACTCATGGTCAAACGAAAGTTGAAAACAAGTGTTTTGAAACATATCTAAGGTGTTTTTCCTCTGAAAATAAAAATCAGTGGGCTCAATGGTTTCCCCTAGTTGAATGGTGGTACAACACTTCCTACCATATAGCTACATGCATGACTCCTTTTGAAGCGGTATATGGACAGAAGCCCCCTTCAGTTCTCTCATACTTACCAGGTACCTCGAAGGTCTAGGCGATTGACCAAACACTTACAGTTCGAGAGGATATTCTTTGTACCCTTAAAGAGAACTTGGTCATGGCACATAATCACATGAAGCAACAAGCAGATCAAGGTCTCTCTGAACGTCAATTTGCAGAAGGGGATCAGGTGTTTCTGTGACTGCAACCATACAAGCAAACATCCCTCAAGGCCGAGCAGTGTCAGAATCTAGAACCAAAATTTTATGGTCCTTATATAGTTCTCAAGCACGTGGGACAAGTCGCCTATCAGTTAGCTATGCCCAATCAGTCAAAGCTACATCCTGTTTTTCATGTTTCATGCTTAAAGAAGGTGATGGGAACTAGGTGCCAAATTCAAACCAACCTTCCCGAGTTAGCTGAAGAAGGATCCATTTGGCTATAGCCAGAAGCAGTTTTGGACCAGTGTGAACGTCGCCTGTATCAACAAACCATCAAGGAAGTGCTATTCCAGTGGAAAGATACAACTCTAGCAGATGCCACTTGGGAACCACCTACCATTCTACAGTAGTTTCCACATCTCAAGCCTTGAGGACAAGGTTGTTTTTAAGGGGGCGGACATGTTAGGGTCCTAACCCACACATAGGTAGATCAATATATTCAGATGTAATAAAGGTCAATATTAATAAGGCCTTTCAATAAAATAGAATAAGGAAGATGTAAGAAGACCTAATAGAAGCTTCTGCTTCTAGAAGGATCTTCCTCTAGATGCTTTTCTTGATAGACATAGTTCGTATAAATAAGGGTCAAGGGTATGAAAAACCTAGCTTGGAGATTATTGTAATAGAGCATTGCTCAACTGGAGGTTGCCCCCTCGAAGAGGCCCGTGAACATTTCTTTCTGAATCAAAGTGTTATTTATGTTGTTGTTCTTATATCATTTATGTGTTATTGTGGAGATTATGTTGGTTATATTACTATTATTCTGCCATTTCTAACATTTTATTTCTGTTCTGCATACTTTTTATATCTGGTATATTACATCATGAAACTTCCACAAATATGGTTGACCTAAAAGATAATCACAAACTTCAAGGGGATCAATATCACACAATACCTCATCTTTGAAAGTCTTGATGTCGTAGGGTAGATGGCACTGTTGACTGACACGGATACCTCTTCCTTGGAAAAGCTAGCCAATGGTGTAGGGTTGCAGGTGTAGTGTCATTGGCAGGTCCATCCGCTTGACGACCTCTGTTGAAATCAGGTTCTTCTTACTACCACTATTGACAATGAAATGAAGCGAATCCCCCTTGACCCACATATGCGAGTGAAAGAGGTGTTCCCCTTCCTCTGGTTCTTCTAGATCACTTGGCCGAACTTTGCTGGTAGTGACAGTGGAACTGAGTTTTGTTGGATTATTGAGAGGGGGGGGGGTGAATCAGTAATAGAGCAATTTAATCCCTTTTAACCATATAATCCAAGTGCTATATCAATGAAGCATTATTATCCAATAACTACAGAGTAAATAAGCAATGAACAAATGAACAATCATACACATACACAGTACAC